>VDFB02271358.1:54888476-54990942 GCA_007258455.2 Sequoia sempervirens | reverse complement strand
AAGTTTAGCACACCTTCCAGATCCAATTCTGCTTCCTGAGGTTCTGTTTCGTCAATGATCTGTGAAGCAAAAACATCAGTGTTCGTGATAAAGTCAAGGATATGCTTATCATCCTCAAACACCTGAAAATTAGTCACATTGTCGGGGACTGACGGGACAGGAGTTAATTCAACAGTAAACTTCTTCAATCCTGACAAAGACAGGGGCTGCAAAGTACTGGCCGCTTGAGCTAGAGAATCAGCAGTTTGATTCTTCTTCCTTGGGATCAATTGGATATTAAAAGCGTCGAACCCCTCAATGAGGTCCCACACTCTATGCCTATAGTTGGTCATTCTCCTGTCGTGGCAAGCATACTGCTTTCTTACTTGTTTGACCACTAATTCTGAGTCACCAAAAACTTGTAGGACCTTGACCTTTTTCTTGAGTGCCATAAGGAGTCCGTGAATTAAAGCTTCATATTCAGCCACATTATTTGTACAATGAAATTGGAGTCTATGAGCTGCGAAGAAACTCTTACCTTTGGGACTTATCAATTCAAATCCAGCTCCAGCCCCTTGCTTGGACTTAGATCCATCAAACTTGAGAGTCCAGTATTCCGCAACGGTGGTCTTCTTCATTTTGTCTTTTGGTTTCTCAGTAATAGAGGTTTTCACAGCCACAACAGGTTTCTGATGCTCAGACTTTGCCTGCAGACTCTGTTCATCTGTGCCAACCTCCTGAGATGGATTTATGCTTTTGTACACTTCTTTCACTGCTGTCTGACACAAGCAACACTCCAATTCTGAGTGAGAAGCATTGTGGACTCTGCACCAATTCGGCAAGAGTAACTCCTTAAAACTTGTCCTCCTTCCCAAGTGAGTTTGATTTTCGACACATTGCTTAATGAAATCCTGGAAATTGTCCAGTAAGCTGATCTGTCTATCCTCAGATTCTTCTTCTTCCTCAACTGATTCTGTTAGGACTTCAACAAGACTGGACCCTGTTTCAGCGTCCACTGGCATCGTATGCAACATCAGCACCTCTTCTACATCTGATTCTTCATATGGGGCGGATACAAGTAGTTTCCCATTCCAGCTTCTGATATGAGAACCTCGGTCGAAGTCTTTTGGTATTCTGTTATCATGTACTTCATTCTAGGCTCCCTCTCAATCCTTATCTGATTGGGCACTCCCTTCCAGGGAAGCCACATGTGAGAGTGGTCGGTAGACACATACCCATTCAGGGCCCTGGTGAAATCTCTTCCTAAAATTAAACCGTACGCATCAGGAATGTCAGCTACCTGAATGTTAATAACCTGTTGGATTCTAGGATCAGAAGCGATCTGCATATGGATCATGTTAAGTTCCCCTACCACACTTACTTCGGTCCTATCCAACTGAGTCACCTTTTTCTGGGAATCCGCAGGTGTAATTCCCAGAGCCCTACAAACTCCAAGAGGCATCACATTAGTGGAAGCACCAGAATCCAACAGACAATTATGGAGGTTCTTACCAAAAATTCTGACAGAAATCAGAAATGGAGGAGTCTCCGTTTTTCCTTGAAACAAAGTGGGCTGGGTATCCATCTAGGCCACTTGAGTTCTGTCCTTTTCTTTTCCTCTATCTCCAGGGGGGATTAGTCCTATTCGGTGTCTGACTTTGTGTGTTCACAGGCTGAAAACTGGAGGTCTGGCTGTCATGCTCCCCAGAAGATTTGTCCAATGTCTTTGAATTTGCATCATAAGTACCCAAGACAGCCTTTCTAATTGCAGGAAACCTCAACAATTCAAAAGCAGAAAGGTTTACCTTTAATTTTTTGAATTCCTCTGCGACGTACGAAGCCATCTGTTCTTCACTCATATCAGTAGAAACCTCTTTAGATGGTTCATCTACCTTCTCCTTACTTATCTGAACAATCCTCTCCTTCTGTGGTTCTGCTCGAGCTTGTCTATCTTTCGAAAGGTACTGCTTGGACACCTGTGGATAAGACGGATTGTTACTTGCATTAGGATCTGGAGGAGTACTGAAATTGTTGGGGGGAATGGAAGTGGTGAAGGGCCCTCCAGGCTGTGGGCGTCTGTGAGGCATATCCCTCAATCCCTATCTCTGAAACATCTGAACTTCTTCAACATAGGTTTCTTCCTGATCCAAGGGGCCATTGTCGTTCATCTCCCCTTCGTTAAACAGCTGAGCTACTTCATCTCCATTACAAATCTGATCAATTTCATCTTTCTGGAAATCAGGTTCTTCTGGTACATTTTCATTACTAGTGGGAAAAGGAGCATGGTTCAACACCAGCACAGGGGAATCATATGAATTGGAAGGAACAATCTCCTGCCCATTCACATTATTCTCTACCTCATACTGAAAGATAGAAGCCGCAGTCTGGAACTCAGGACATTCCAGTTCTGAATGCTGACTTGTTTTGTGAAGCCTACACCATCCTGACAGGGCTGCTTCCGAGAGATACACCCCGGTGGGAGGTTTATCTTGACTAACTGGCTGGTTGGCAGATTGATTAACAATCTGATTGGCTGGCTGATCCAATGGAGTAGGAACTCCTCCATTATTAGGCCCTGTATTCCAAGTTCTGTTCTGTCCCTGTGATGGCCTTTTGTCAAATCCTGACCCACTTCCTTGGCCTCTATCAAAGTCTTGCCTCCTATCGTTGTTGAAACCTCTATCCTGGTTATACCCTCTGTCATTGTAAAATCCTCTGTCATTGCGTTGTCCCCTGTCGAAATTCTGCCCCTGTGAGAACTCCCTGTTCTGATTGGATTGCATTCCCTTTTGAGCAGCTTGCAATTGGCTATTCTGGTTTCTCAAATAAGTCACCTCTAGATTTAGCTTCTTTATTTGTTCAGCCATTTCGTCAATTCTTTCCTTATTAGGGTCTCGGTAGGGAGGCTGGTTTGGGTTACTCAGAGGTGGGACGGGTACTGGGGCGGATCCCAGAGATTGATGCAACACTTCTGAATTCTGCAGATAAGCCGGGAAGCTATTTGATTGCGACTGGTACATAGGCTGGTTAACCTGCTGTTGAGGGAAGTTCATCATAGGAGAAACCTGATTCATAGGATGACCAGGGTGTGGTACCATTGATAATTGAGGGACTGGATTCATAATAGGGGTATGATTGGTGAGAGCCCGATTTACTGCCTGAATCTGGTTAGGGTGTGCGACTGGTCCCAGAGAAGGTAATGGCCCCGTCAAGTGCTGTCTCAAGTCTGTGCTAAGCTTGACAGCCTCCGTGTAAGCGTCTGTCAAGGTAGCTGGAGGGTTAGGTCTCCATTTCAGAAAGGTTGCCGTTAGACTATCCAGAGCTTCATAATATACTCCCAGGGCAGTACCATCATCTAGGACATATGGATCTTGCAATCTGGTGAACGCACGATGGAATCTATTATTGAAACTGGCTATGGGTTCGTTGACTTCTCTCTTGACTTTGATAAATTGCAGGTATAGCTCATTAGCACTGATGGGTATTCGGAACTTTTGCAGAAAGGTTTTTTCAAGGTCACCCCAGTTCTGAATTGAGCCAGCAGGGAGATGGTTGTACCAATAAAAAGCTTCTTCACCCAGGGAGTAAGGGAATAACCTACAAGCAACATCTTCATGGACAATTCCTCTGTCTTTAAGGCAAGTTTGGAAAATCCTTATGTGTTCCTCTGCAGTTCTATTCGGGTCATTTACATGAAATTTCGAGCAGAAATGCTCAGGATTTTTAGGCATTACATTATAAGCTCCGAAGGACAAAGGTGATGGATTATTGGCAAGGAAAGCCATTGGTAAAAGCGGGGGTGGAGGTTGTGGTTGGTTAACGGCAGGCTGGAACTGTTGAAGGGGAACCTCTTCAGGAACGGGTATTGCTTCAACCTCAGGGTAAGAAGATATGGACGATGTTGGTGAAGGGATAGGTAAGGATGATACTCCCCTATATGAGGATGTGGATGATGTTGGTGATGGAGCGGGCGATGATGATTCTCCTCTCCCTCTAGTCCTTCTTGACCTATTGGGAAATTGAAGTTCCTCTAAATCTTCCTCTCTGGTGGTGGATCTGGTATTTCTCCTAAATCTCTCTGGAGAGATGGCATTCAAGAAACGATCCAGTGTGCTCATTCAGGCCCTCCTTCTAGCGCCAATCTGTTGATGGTGTTTTCTGCACAGCAACAACTCAGATAGAATACAAAATCCTATCTCTCTTGAAAGGTAATCTCCAATAATGAATTACTGAAAATCACCCCAAGGTCTCTCGGGTGTTAGGTCATAACAATGCATAAAACAACTCAGATGAAATGTGAAATTGTTGGTAATCACAATCGGACCTTACTACAAGCAAACTAAACCTTTTCAATTTACCAGATCTAACAATATGATGATCTTGAATCCTAAATCTAACCGAATAATAAAGAAATTGCAAAAGATAGGGATGCAGGGAAGGTAATAAAATCTAAATTATTGAACAGACAAGCAATGCAAATGACATATATTTGGAATGGACCTATCTCAAATAACCAATTCCTGTTCGACCCACAAGGCAATCTCTACAAGAACAGTGCAATCTTCTGAGGAGTATAAATTTTCAAATCATAGACTTGCATCTACAACCGAACTTAAGCACATTTGAATATATATGGTCCAGGTTGACTTCACCAGCCTACTACAATCAGATAGTTACTGGGAGTGTAGACCAAAGATAGCTACCAACATTCCAAATATGAAATCACATACACCATTTATCTAACTAAACTAATTTATTTCTAAATAATAAACCCTAGATCTTCAAGCAATGTAAAAGATAGAACAAAAGAACCATGCAAGATGAGATAACACAAAGGATTTCACCAGGAAAACCACAATGTCTCCAATTGTATTAATCATCAAATGCTGCAACAATTCAACTGTTCTGAATATGACATCTGCTTCAAGAAATTCTAAAACTCTAACTATTGCTCTTGCTAATCTCTACTATCAAAATCTTCTGAACTGTCTTACAATAAGGTAAAAATGCCTATTTATCAAATTTTTTCCCAGAACATGTCGGCCCAGCCAAACATTTTACAAAATAATAAAAAACGCCAAAACAGGTCGGCCAGGAAACAAACTAAGGCACACATTTAATGCCATCATCCAAGTCGGCCAAGGCACAATCCCCAAGGAAATCCGGTCCAATGCATGCCCTATGATAATAGGGAAGCACAAATCTCGAGATAAACATTAACCGCTGCTTCCTTTGTCCTTTCTCCGCGCTGGTGACCCTTGGACCTTCAAGAAAACTCCCTCCAGCTCAGCAATGGGTGGCAATGGCAAAACTTTGAGCCGGCATTTTATTGACTCAATCCCTTCATTGGACCGCTCAATGGTCCCCTTCCAATCCTTTCTGCTGGTCAGGTATCTATCTATCACTGCCAAATATGTAGCCGCATCATCAAGCATATGGCCAGTGACAACCTCATCAGAATCCGGGGCATAAACCTCATGCCACCATTCCTTCAATTGATCCAAACTCAGGTACTTAGGAGCCATCTTATTCCTCCCTGTCATCACTTCAAAAAATGCAATGCAACCATCATAGATTGCAGTAAGGTCGACATCAATGGCTTTTCTTCGTTTCTTTATCTTTTTCAGGGCTCCCTGCCTGATCTGTAATGCTTCGAACCATTCCCATGGTTCATCCAACCTGGAAGAGGGAAGAATTCCATCCTTGCCCAATTGTTCCCTGCCATGCCCCAGAATAATCTTTGTCTTCTGCAACAAAGAATCGACATCATTCATATCCTGAGAAAGGATGCTTTCAATCAGCTCTTTTCCTTGGACTGCATCCTTTCCAACAGACAGGATCTCCTTAATAGCTTCATCCCCTTGTGTCCGAACACTCATTAACCAGTCTATGGCAGCTTGTGTGGAAGCCTTCATCTTCTCTATGCCAGAAATTGTTTCCTTCGGCAGAAATCCTGGAGTAGAAGAGGAGGACGGATGAAGGGACTGTAGAGGTTTCATGACCTCTTCTAAGCTTTTCCTCAACCTTTCATTTTCCCTTTTCAATTCTCTCTTTGTCTGAGTCTCCTTCTTCAATCTATCCAGAATCACAGCACTTGACCCCTCGAATTCCTCAATGTCTTGTTCTAAGGAAGCTGGCCCAAGGTTAATGGTTTGGACACTGTAATCCTGGCCTACCACCTCTTCTCTTGTTTTATCTGCAACAGGGGTGGCGATGTGGACTACACGGTTATGCACCTCATCCCTTTCCACCCGGGAAATTATCCTAGCAGCCTTCTTCTTTTTCCCCTTTCCAATCTGAGATAACATTGCATCCCAGTCGAGAGGAGTGTCCTCCACTATCACCTGTTTCTTCCTTGCTATTTCTTTTTCTAACCAGTCCGGGGCCACAGGGTCCGTCCGGATTCCTTCTGTGTCAGTTTTCCCCGGGTCCTCTGTGGCTTTCTCCTCTTTTGCTACCGCCACCTCAACTTCTCCTTCTTCTGTTGCCTTGTCATCATCTTTCTCTAGAGGTTGTTCACCTTGGTCCGTCTCCTCAAATCGCAACTCAGGAAGCACCGGCGATGGAGTTCCAGCGGGGATGCTTTTCTCTGGTTCTGGAGATCCGCGACCCTTCTCACTCTCCGGAGAGTCCTCGTACTGCACCAAGGGAGAAGTGTGCCTTTCTTCTGTCTCTACCTCAAGCCCGGCAGCCTCACTGAATAATGCCCCTTCCTCAAACGGCTCTGCTTCTCCGCTGATTTCCTGCTCATCCGGATTTACCGATTCTGTTACACCCTGTGGAGGAGAGACAGGCTTGTCCTGTTCAGTGGCTGGCGATATTGGAGAAGAAACCTTTGGCTGTGCAGCATCCTTTGGGGACGGAGTTCTGGATCTTCTGGTGTATACTTTGGTCTTCTCCCCTCCGAGCTTTCTACATCCACAACTGGAGGCTCATCTTCCGAAGTCATTTGGCCTTTCTTCTTCGCCGCCCTTGTAGTTCTGGCCTTCTTGGGCGGTGGAGGAACATCCTCCTCCTCAGCTTTCTCCACCTCCTCCTCGTCCGAGGACCTGCTGATAGTCAGGGTCTTCCACCTGCGTTTGCCGATAGGTTTCCTTTTTGCTGCAGGTTGAGTCCCCTTAGGGCTTCTGACCTTGATTTTGAAAGGAGAGGCCTTGGCTGTTTTCCCTTTGGGGTCCTCTTCCCCGGATTCCTCTGAAGTGGACATGGGGTTGAGATTCCCCATCAGGTCGAAAGTGAGGGGAACATTGGCATTTTCCAACACCCAGACCTCATGTTTGATCCAAGCAAAGGTATATTTTAGCACCGGAGCCATTAAGTCTTCCAACTCTGTCACCTCAGGCTCATTCCAGTCAATATCCGCTACTGACCTATCCTTGATGGGTTCATAGACATGGTCCTGGACCAGTTTTCCATCATCCTCCAGCTGATCTGGAATCAGCTTCACATTGTACTGCCTAATTGCCTCTACTGGCAGCCGGGAATACCTTTTCCTTCGTGCATCAAGGTCATCCTTGATGTTGACCCAGTAGTCCTCCAAGTCCTCCTTGTGCCTGTATTCCCGGGTAGCCCTTTTCTGTGCCCCTCCGGTGATGTCAAAATTCATTCTCTTTGAATGGAAAGAGAATCCATAGGCGGCCAATTCCTCACCTGCAGTGTGAGCTGATTGAATGGAAGGACACATCACATCTACGCCAATCCCAAGAGGGAAGTCACCTCCAAAACCAGTTTTATGTTTCTCCCTCTTCACCACCGTATCGAACTCACAAATTTGTCTTACGACCTCCAGTAGCACTATGTGGTCAGTGGGATACCTGGGCAATCTGTAGGGAGCAACGGGGCATCCATCAATCCGGAGATAAGTGAAAGTGGGGAACTGGATGAACCAGGCCCCATAATTCTTAATCAACCCCCTAGCCCCATCGGACAATCTGATGTGCTCCGCATTCTGAAGGGTCCGGGTAATGTGCATAGTGAAGGCATCATTGGCCCTCCTATAATCTCCGTGCCCGAGGTGCAATTCCGGATAGACCTCATAGATAATGTCCTGTCCAATAGTTCCTGCCGGAGTCAGTCCCTTGTAGGGATAGGAGATGGCCAGTATATATATAACAAAGGAGGACATGGTGAACTTCTTTCCTTCCAAAACATTCCTCAGTTGCCTATCTATTTCTGCACTGATAAGTCCTGCCCAGTGGTAATTCGTTCCTTGGCCTATCTTGGTGATCACATGGACCATCCAACTTTCCAATACCCCGGCAGTTTTGAGTCCGGCCACCCTGCTCAACAGTGTGATGGCATCATAAATATCTGGCCTGAACTTCACCCTATGCAACTGTTTGGGCAATTTAGAGTGGTGAGACTTGGGCTTCTCAAGCCATGAGTTGATAAGCTGTTGAGCCTTAACTGGCTCGTTCTCATAATACGTGCGAGCAGTGTCAATGTTTAGGGCGCAGACCGAGGGGAGATCCGGCATGCTGAAAGCTCGGGCAATGGAGGCTGGACTGAAATTTGCCAACACCCGTCCCTCAGTACTAACTACCATCTGTGTGTCAAAGGCGTACTGCCTAGCACACTCCAAAATCAGCTCGTAACACTGGACTGCTGGAGGGAACCCTGCCACATGTACCAACCCTGAGTTCATCATCCCTTGCCTCAATGCCGATTGGTCCTTCTCAGCTGTTCTCTGTTTGAATTCTTCGTAATGCCAGGCACCAACGTTGGTATCGGACACATCTGCCCACACGGAGGATATCTTACTCTCTGGGACCTGACTCCTCATGTCTAATCTCAATTTTTCTGTCTCGAAAACTGCAGATGCCCCCGCACCACCTTTGGACTTCCCAGCAGCAGCTTTGCTTGATTCAGCCTGCACATCCAAGAATTATTATTAGAATTTAATTATTAAGCTCATATTCATCCAAAAGGTTAGCATACATCATGCAAATCCATTAAAACCAAATGCCAATTGCCAATCTTCCGAGATCCGGAGAAATCAAATAATCCGGGAAAATCGTATAATCCGGGAAAATACATTCGGGGCGGAATTCCGGAGAAATCCGACCCAGACGGACTCCTGCCACCAAAGCACTATTAGCCATGTAAATCATTAATATGCTCGGAAATCAAAGGAAAATCATCAATTTTACTCTTTAGCAATCAAGAAATAGACATTAACAATCACTCCATCAATCCTCTCATCGAAATATACAACAGAATGCAATCAGACAGGAAATCCGGAAAAATCCGAATGGGACGGACTTTCGCGGACAGCATCAAATGCACCGGAAATTAACCCTGTCCGCGGAATAAAAGGAAACCGGGAAAATCCGGGAGACCAGAAATTCCGCGACAGCCTCGGAAACCCGAAAAATGGCAAAACGTGCACCAAAACAGGAGCGACCACAAGATCTTCAATATCAAAGCTCGAATGAACCCAAAACCGACGACAATCACCAGACTCGAATATGCAAAGAGGGTCCAACACTCAGAAGCACTCAAAGGAAGGATCCCATACTAAAATGACGATGCCCTAAATCGAACAACCACATATCCGCCATTAAAACCAGAGCAAGCTTTTAGGGTTAAAATATCAGTTCGGGATTTACCTAAAAGCCCTCTAATCCTCACAGGACGGGGAAGCCAACATAAAACGAGGCGAAAGTCATTCAAACACAAGATCAAATCATCGCTTTAACCGAAACACCAAGAAAACCCTAAATTCGCATGGTAACACATCCCGCACCCAAAACAATTAAGCAACACGACCCAGAATTTTGTCTAAAGTGTAAATATGCAATCAAGCGGATAAACGGAACTCATAGGGCACGAGAGATGGGCTTCAAATAAAAAACGGATCAACCCGACTGAATAAATACGACACCCAAAGTCAAAACATGAGCCGACCCCAAAATTCAACAATGCCCAGTACAAGAAAACCCCAAATCACCATGCAAGCTAACGGAAGGGCGACGAATACATACCATGGATCAAGACGAGCAGAAATCGAGCTTAGAAAATCAATCCACGTGACAACACGTCCAAGCAACGAGATACTGGCAGCAACACTCAAGCAATCCACGCGCAAACAAACCGAGATCAAACCTCAAAGCTCAAACGAAAGTTCTGAATCGCCAGAGCAGAAAACAAGGAAGCAATCGAAGTTGGAATGAATCTGAAAATGCCCTAAATTCGCCCTTATACCCGTCTGAACCAAGATACCTCAGCCATTAATGCGCGAAAAGACGTTTCTGATAAGTCCGGGAACCCGTGCCCCAAGTGGAATTTCGGAGAATCCCAGAATGCGCGGAGACACGGATTCCGCGGAAATGCAGGAACCGGGGAAATCAGGAAGATCGGGATTTTGACAGAATCCGGGAAAATCCGATTGGACCGGAAAATCCCGAAGTTAGGAAAAAACCCGGAATCGGAGAATCCGGCAAGAGACGGACAAAGAGCCGGGGCCGGAGAAATCCGCCAGAGGCGGAAAATCCCGGATCCAGGTGAAAACCCGGACTTGGTCAAAAACCCAATTTCAATCAATTGCAACCCCAAGGCGAGGGCGAAGCCAGCAAAACCAACATGTCAAGACCCCAAAATGATAAATCCAATAAAATCAAAGGTCAAAGACACAAAAAAGAAAGGGGGTCCCCCACTCCAAGTGGGGCGTGTGTGCAAAAACTGCACAACAAATAGTAGTTAGGTGATACTACCACCATAGGAAGCTGGCCTTCTCTGAAGGTTGACCTTTGTCTACAAGTGACCCACAACTTTGGAGGTCTTCCCATGTTACACTGAGGTGTAGAACATTAGGCTCAACAAGGGTGCAATTTCAGGTGATAACACTTACCTTGAGTTCCTTTACTGATGTATATTGGGAAGGAGATGTGGATGATAGGAAAAGTACTAGTGGTGGTGCATTTTTATTAGGAAAGCATTTGGTGTCTTGGTTAAGTAAAAAGCAGAATTCCATTTCCTTATCTACTGCTGAGGCATAATATATTGCTGCTGCCAACAATTGTACTCAAGTGTTGTGGATGAAACAAATGGTGAAGGATATCAGAGTAGTGTATGATGAGCCTATTTCCATATAATGTGACAATTGAAGTACAATAAAAATTTCAAAGAATTTGGTGCTACACTCAAAGACCAAGCATATATCGATCAAGTTTCACTTTTTGAGGGAGAAAGTGAGTGAAAAAGAAGTCAGACTGGAGCATGTGCCTACCAAGGAACAAATTGTAGACATCTCTACCAAGCCATTTCCAAAGGATACTTATGAGTATCTCTGAGGGATGTTAGGGGTGACAACCCCTCCTAATCAGAACTAGTGATGCATTAGCATGCATCAATCCATGTACTTCTATTGGAAGCTGAATTACTCTAAGAGGGGGGGTGAATCAGAGTAATGTGCAAATTTAACTTTTGTAACTTGAAATGTAGACTTGAAAAAAATTAAGAGAACCCTCTTAACTTACAAAGTGAACTTTAATATATCAAAGAAATTTTAAACAAAATGATGTTTTGAGTGACTTTACAGACCATTTTTAAAGCATAATGTAAATTGTTCAAATAAAAGTGATTGAACAATTCTCTGTATAATGCTTTAGATTCACAAGATTGTATGCACGTTATGATAGATTGAATATTATTTTATATTAGATCAATCAACATACATCCATGAAAGATTGAACTTTATAATTTGAATCCTTTTAGAATAAGACACTAAACATGTATCAGAGAATTGCATAAAATTATTTTGACATATGGAAAAATGAAAACTTAAACAAGATAAGCACAAACCACACAAAAAGAGAGACACAAAACTTTTCCAAGTGGAAAACCCTTTCAGGGTAAAAAACTACTCAAAAATTCCTTATAGGCTTAATTCAAATCTTATTACAATATTTTTTAGAGAACCAATTCTATCTCAATATGGAGCACCAACTCCAAGTACAAATTGAAGCACCAACTTCACAGGAGCACCAACTCCTTTGTTTTTCAAAGTTTCAAAAGATAATATATGATCTTCAATAATGCCCACTAAAATGTGTACTAAATGAAACAATACCAAAATAATTTCACTAAAGATATGAAATCTCTGTAATCAAGATTAGAGATATAAATCTTTTAAACTCTCTTTTCACCCATTTCAAATACAAATGATATCACTTTAATAAAAATATGTTCTGTGCTCAAGAACCCTTGTTCTCAACCATACAAATTCTCACCCAACTGATAAATGGATTACAACCATATATTTATTCAACAAAAAATAGTTAAAAAAGATTCCCAAAAGGAATAACTGAAGAATCTTCATTTAATCATTTCTGAACAAAGAAACTTTTTTAATCAAAAACTTTCTCAAAACTGGTCCTCAATGAATATAGTTAGGGTTTCCAAACAACTCTAGAAGCCATACATCAAATGCCATTAGGGTTTCAAAACAACTTGCAAATCTCGATTAGGAAACAATGCATTTCAAATATGAGCAGTTAATAATACCTGTTAAAGAATGCAAAGAATTAGAAATAAAATACCCAACTTCAAGCTCTTCTAAACTATTGTTCTACACAACAAACTTTATTCCATGTTGGCTCCAAGTGGCTAGGGTTTCTCTTAGCCCTAAACAATCATTCAACCGAATGCAGAATGATTTCAAAAAAGCTTTGAAGTCCAAAAACCAACATCATAATGTATTTTGAAGTCCACCAACAAACACTATATTGTCACTGCCAAGTCAACCCACAATGATGATGTGTCTCCTACTCATCATTTTCAATGCTAATAAAACATGGTTCCAAAACAAACACATGAAAAAAAATAACTTTTGAACAAGACTTAAATCAATGAAAAGGTCGACAGTCATATATTACATGAATTTAAAATGATACAAATGCCAATACCAAATAAAAGTAATATGAACTATATGTCATAAGCTCGATAACATTTGATTTCCTTTTAAAATAAACACCTTCCATTTGAAACAATAGAGGCTCGATAACTATCAAGGGAAAATAAAATATGTCCCCTTGTGTATAATTTAACACCAAAGTAAAACCAAGATGATTCCAAGTAAACCAAAAAAATGCAAGTGTCCACTTTTAAATCATAAAATGTTACTTTGAAGAACCCGATTACTAACAATGCCAAGTCAAAGCCATTTATGGCTTTGCCTCCAATAAAAATGTTATGTGAAATATCAAGGACAATTAAATATCATATGTGAAGATCAATGTGATAAACATCAACTAAAACCATATCACCAAGTACCATAAAATGATATCACCTAAAATGAATCTTCCCACTGCAATGTCATCACTTGTATGTGCCATGTCAGAACTAACATTGTTGTCTACACATGAAGCTCCAAACATCAATACCACAAGATATCAAATTTGAATGTAAACAAACATCACAGTGCTGCAAATCTGAATGTGAAATTGAATGCCAAAACCAAAAGTGCCAAACAATAGTGCCAATGCCATAAGACAATATCAATCACCAAAATACCAAACCAAATCACAATTTTGACATCAAGGAAAAATAACAAAAGAGAAGTCAATAACTTCATAGTCATATCTTGGTCTAGATTGATTTTTTGGTGGCTGCTGCTTAGGGGGAGTAGTAAGATGTACAAATATGTGGTACAAATCTTTTATGGAGAAAGATAATGGTTATCTTTGTCATTTATGTCAAAGGGGGAGAAGATTCATGTGAAAAACAGTATGGAGAGAAGTCATGTGGAAGAGTTGTGGAGAGAAAAAAGTTAGAATCTAAGGGGGAGTAAGTGCTGAGTGAGAGTTGTGTTGATGGTGTTTTTCACATCATATATTTCATTCAATTTCAAAGGGGAATATTTTTGGATGTTGTGGTTGTGTTTCTAATATGTCATTGTCATTGATATCAACATTATTAGCATTAATGTATTGAAGGTTGTATATGTCAAGGATATTGAGAAAATTGTTACAGAAGAAGCCAAACCTTTGGAAAGCAATATTATGGTGCAATGAAGTTCAAGATGATTCCTAGCTTAGTATGTTGATGATCAGATGTTGTGGACTAAAGGGCTTATTTTTGAGTATATCTAGTTTATCCACTAGAAATTTCAAATATTTACGTGAAGATTTGATCGTATTATGAATAGTTGTGTTCTGACATTTTTTTGTGGCTTGAATTAGTGTTCCTGATTGGAGCTGATGTGATTCTAGTAAGTTCAATTGTTGTGGAAGCTTCTTTGATGTTTCTTGATGCTTGTGGATTTTTCTAGATCATGCTCTATCTTTGTTGCACATCAATACTGATCGATGTGTTTGTGATCGGTGAATTTCCTTTGTGTGTTTGAGTTTTTCATGTTCTTGGCTGACATGTTGATCATAGCATGTTGTGGATCTTTGAGGAATAAATTTTGGAGGAGTTTTGTGATTGAGAATATATTTTGGGTCTTCATTATGTTATGGCAGACTATGCCTTGTTCACATTGAAAATTTATTTATTGATTTGGGCTGACATTGTGTACATGTTTTATATTTTCATATTTTATTTTGGCCAACAAGTGGTTGATTTAATATGATGTTGTGGATATATAAGAGTGATTTTTTGAATGATGCAAGTGTGAGAGAAAGTGAAAGTGCCAATGTAGATGTGCGAATAATGTTCTAATCATTTGAATGTAGATAAAATTGTGAAGAATATTGTGCAAAGTGTGTAGAATATTTTATGTGCTTAACTAGAACTATAAGAATTAGCAGAATCTATTTTATCAGTTCAATACCCTATAAATCTAATTTGAATATTTCCATAAGACATTGTGTCTTCCTTGGAAAATGAGCCCTCTTGTATTTGAGCAGTGAGCTCTAGGCAGTGTCCTTGAATGCATGTGCATTCCCATTTATTCATCTTTATACTTTTAATAGGGTATAATCTTGTGGGCTAACCTCCACTATGGTTTTTCCTGTAACATGGTTTCCATGTAAAAAATATTGGTGTTATTTGTGTTTCTGATGTGGTGATTGTTTATGCTTTAATGTTCATTCATTAGATCTGAGATTAAGTTGAGTAAAGTTTAATATGTTTAAGCTTTTTGACAACTGATTCACCCCCCCTCTCAGTTGTCTGCCCTTGTGATTGCCAATATAATCTAACTAACTAACAATGTGGAATTAACAGTACTTCAAGTGGACCTTTCTTGAGTGTTATGCTCCACAGTATCTTCAACTAACTTAGCAAATTATATATCAAGAGAAATTGTCTTTATTGTAATATATCAAACATCAAAATATAATGTAGCAATTTCTATTCAATTTGACCTTTTGCAAAGATATAGCATATCCTCTAACTACTCTAATCTCTCAACATGAAGCCTTCCTAAATATGGTTTGTTAGAGTCTAATTATTATCAAACTATAAACAAACTATCAAACAAACGCCAAATCTTACAAGAAGATAGGAAGAGGACTTGAGTTGATAAAGCTTTTAACAAAAACAACTAACCGTTGGAAGGGATAGTGTAGAAATCAAACAAGGATTCTACATCTTTTAAGAAGGCTACTATAACATTGGAATGTGCTATATTGAGCATCCTTATCATAACTATTATTCTTCATTAGAACATACTTCCTCCATATTTATTGAGTGGATGGAATTCCATATGGATAACTATTTCCATGCCTCCCAACCATCATCTTCATCACATTCTAGAAAATATGTTGATGTTGTAGTTGATTGACTCCTTTGCTGTATTGAACCATTACCCCTTTGCTATGGGTTAGAAATCTTCCCATTATGGTTTGACAAGTCTTTGTGCTGCAAGGGTTAGTCTTATTTTCAAAGGAACATTTCATAGTTAATAATTATAATTAATCAAGAAATTATACTAAACTTATAGACATCTCAAATCCATGCACACATTCATTAATACCACATACATAACCTTTAAATGCTTTGAAATAATTTAAGGTATATAGAAGGTTCTGGTAGTGTCTTTAAAGATTAGTAGAAATAAGATAAAAACATGAAATTGCAACAAGAAACTATTCAATTCTAAGGCTCTTCAATAGGCAAGTAAAGTAACCAAGAAGAAAAATTTCAAGAAAAATACACATGAACATAATGCCACATTCTATTCATTATTAAACAAAGAACAAAATATCAAAGGCATAATTTATATAGTTATCAAATATTTAATCAGTTCTTGAGAAGCATCTACTAAGGCTAAAAATGTCTATTAATTTCCCCCTTTTTAGATTTCATGATAAAAGAATGAGTTACTGTTTGTTCGTAAAAACTTTAGTTAATTATTGTAATGGCATAAAATTGCACCCCTTGCAATTTCACATATTGTGTAGGCTCATTTTAGCCCCTTCATTAGCCTTTATCCCCTCTCAAGATGCTCTGAACCCATTTTTAGCAACTACCCTTGCACATTCGCTTTGTATCAAACCTTGTGATTTTACCATTTGTGTAATTTTGTAGTGCAATGTGTCTGGACACTAGTGCAGCATGCAGATGTCTGTCCATTGCGCGAGTGTCTTATGACATTTTGATGATCAAACAATCATTTTTTAGCATGTTTTCCACTTGTTAGCAAGTTTTTTCTGTGGTATTGGCTCAAGATGCCTTGTAACCACTCGAGAAGCTTCTTTTAGCTTCTCTTCTCTCCTTAAAAGCTATCTTTTCAATTCATTTGTGCTTCTAGCTTATTTCCAGCCTTGGCTTTGACATTTCTCTCTTGTTACCTTGCTTGCACAACTCCATACAACTTGCTACAATAACTTCAAGCACTCTCAAGCTTTCAGAACACCCTTTGCAACAACTTTGGCTCTTGCATCTATCTTTTTCTCCCTCTTTGGATTCCTTAAGCCTTGTAGCTAATACCTCCCTTGTCTTGTGCTTGTGAGCATCTTGAGATCTCACACATCCCCTATTTGTTTCACCTATACTTTGTGATATGGGTTCTCCTTCTTGAGCAGGATTTCTTTTATCACCTTACTTCATGATATGGGTTCTCCTTGTCGAGCGGGGATTGCTTTTATCACTCCTTTGTCCATTTCTCTCTATCTATCTGGCTATTCGTGGAGGTGGGAACACCAAAAAGGGGGTTTGACTAAGACAAACCCCTATACAGCTGCAACATTTTCTCCAAATCTTACGCATTCAAGTATTGAAGATATTTCCTTCCAGGATGCTTTATTACTTGGGTGGTTGTAATCATTTTCTTTCTCCTCTTTAAATTTATCTTTTATACTTCTTTATTTTAGTTCTGTTATATTTTGCTACTTTCCTACATTGTAAGGTTTTTAGCAATCAGAGTAGAAGTAGACACTTTGTGATTTTCTATATGTACAAGATGCCAACACACCTTTGGTAGTCTAGTGCACCACACTATCATCCATGTGCCATGTTGACATCCTTCAGACGAGAGCTTGTCAATCTGTCTAGAAAACCTCTATGATTTTCTCTTTCTGATTGTAAAACTCTCGTGTTATTTCTTGAGGTAGTTTAGGGTAGTTCACCCCTTGGGAATATCTTGAGAATAAAGAGACTCATGAGTAGTGAATCCCCCTTCTCTACATTTTGGTGAACCAGATGTGAACCACAATATTTTTGAAAAAAATAGGAATTTATTTACCCCAACTTGGTGGGGTCATAACTTTTGACTCAGTGTTCAAAATTTAGAACCGTTTACACCGTTGGAAAGGTCTCCAAGAGTAATAATTTAGTCCCTAAAAGAGAGTACCTTTGGCAACCCATTTTTTAGAAACTGATGTAATTTCAACCACAAATTCTGCTATGAAGACCTTCGAAAATGCAAATTACTAGAACCTAGAAAATATAAAAAAATTCTGAAAATCTAGATTTTCAGTTTTTTTCAGTTCTGTCACCCCTAGATTGCTCTAGATTACCTTATTTGTTTATTCATTATTTATTATCTTTAGCTTACTATATTCAAAATGATATTTAATATCCTCTTTTGTTAGTTCAGTATCTAATTTTATTCAAAGCATTAATGATGTTCCATTTCATGCATGTGATGGTTTCTTGGCTTTACCCATGTCACTCAATGCCTTTGATCCTTCTCACGAAATTCCTCTTACTACAGAGGATATTTTTTTGCAAGAAGATGAAATCATTGATACCTTTCTTAACATTACTCTACCTTCTCTCCATTCCAATGCACTCTCCTCTCACTACAACAAATCCCTATGATTTGCTCCTTTTTTTGCTTTGTTTTTTGCTTCCACCCACTATTTTAATGTATCTTTTGCCAATTTTTTAAAAATGTCGGCGCTATTTATTAGGTTGGTGCTATTTTTGGCATTTATTTGTTCCGATTAGGACAAGTCAACACTAATTTAGGCAATGATTTTTGCTGACATTAGCATCAATATTTGCTTCAAGTGAGGCACTGCTACTAGTGCTATATTTGGCTCCAAGTTTAGCTTCGAGTTTAGTGCCACTTTTTGCTCTGGCTTTAGTTTTGAGTTTAGCTTCTAGTTTAGTGCTAGTTTAGACACCCCTATGTCAAAGAGACTTATTTGTATGTCTCATCAATGATGTAAAACAATGAAATTTCAACAAGATATGGGAATATTGAGGAGAGAATCACTTACATCACATCACAAGGTATATCTACAAGTGCTTGGTGAAACACAACTCATGGATATAATGAAGTAATGTTGATGAGACATTGATATATTGGTAAGACAAATACAATTGTCTTATCGACACTCCTCAAGTAATGATCAAAAGTATACACCGCTATATCACTAGGAAGGTGAGCAACACATGCAGTAGAGCAGTATACACTGTAACCCCACAACAAGAAGCGTTGAGCAAGGTAGTAGTGTGGTAAACAACAAAAGGGAAGGGAAAAAAACTGCCATACCGCAATGGGTATAACAAGAGACAACGGTAGTATGATAATCTTGGCATCATTACAAATTACAATACTAAATGTAACAAATCACGTCAGTCACAATCCATTTGAATAAATCATTTAAGGAATAAAAACTATAGCCCCCCAAAATACTCTAAAACTTTAATAAATATACTATAATTTTTTTTCCAAAATCTTATTTTCAAGCATAGCTCACCAAAATGGAGTTTTCATTTTAATAAACATACAATAAAACCTTTGTTGAAACCTTATTTTAAGGTGTAGCCCACCAAAATGCAGAAGTGTTTCAGTAAAGAATGACAAAGAATGGTAAGGAGATGTGTGTGATAGGAGGCATAGAATTCGTTGTTGTTTATCTCATTCCTACTTTGATCAACAAGGGTTACAATGTTCACGCTACTGTTTGTAATCTAGGTGTTTAATTGACATATGTTTTCAAAATCTCAAATTCCTTCAGATGCTTTTGAAGTATCAATGTATCCTATATAGGGTTTAGAATGACTTCTTTTAATTTTAAAAAATAAATCAGATGCTTTCGAAGTATCAATGTGTCTTATACAGGGTTTAGAATAATTTCTTTTAATTTAAAAAATAAATAAATGATGTATTTTCCTATAATTAGATAATGTGGAGATCTCCTAAATCTGCCCTAGCACACAGTCCTCTTTCACATTGTGTTCATTACCCTAGCTGCTAGGGTTTTGCATCTGACATCTTTAATATCTTCATGATAGTGGATTTTAAACAAATCTCAGTCTTTTCTTTAATATTTATCATGGTAACCCTTGAGTTCCATAATCCACCTTCAATCTCTTCTAAGAACATTGTCTTAAGCTAGACTATGTAGTATGCATATGAAACAAGTCCTTCATACCTACCATTGTTCCAAACCACCACTCATCACCTTGCTTAAAATGTTGCTTCCATAAGCACAATAACATGTTTTAAAATCATGGTTGCTAGTGATTGACCATTAAGGTCACTACTTTCATCAAGATACATTATGATTTTTGTCTTCAAACTTAAGGCATTATGCAAGATAACATTATGAATTATTTTTTGTGTGCAATTTGATTTTCTTGCACATTTACTACTTTGCTAACTACCTTTAAGATTAGATATTGCACCAGTAGCTACAATCTCAAACAACTCACTCATTTTCATTTGAAGATTCCTTTCATAAGCATCCTTGTAGAAAATCAAACTATGCCCTATAGAATTCCTACTTACTTACTAATATAGGGGACTCATTGTTTCATGGTATTTTGAGTTTTATTTAGAAGGGGTTAATATGTGGCATTTTTATGTGTAGGAAGAATAGATTGTGATGCAACATTCGAGTATGGATGGTTCAGGAAAAATTGGATTACTATTGGTGTCATAACTAGGTTGGATTGTACCTTGAGCCTATGTGAAACACTTCTGGGTGTTTTCACTCGACAATAGAACCTGACTGTAGGAATTTCCAAATATTTGACAAAGGAAGTTCCTACATTCTAAATATAAAATCATAAATCTTCTTATCCAGTTTCTGATCCAACCTAACATCTTTAATATCCGATAGAGAAATTTTGTACATTCTAAAGATAATTTCATAAGTTTGCTTATCCAACTTTTGATCTAGTTTGAGGTCATGAATATTGAACAGAGAAAGTTCCTTTTTTATAAAGATAAAATCATAAATTTTATTGGTCCAATTTGGCATCCAATTTTAGGTCGTGAAGCTCCGACAAAGAAAGTTCCTATATTCTAAAGATAAAATCATAAATCAGTTTGGTTCAATTTGAGGTCCAATTGTAAGGATTTTTCTTTTTAATTATACTTTTTGACATTTGTCTTGATACAAATTGTTACTTTAGAATTATGGTATTTCTTTTCTTCTAATGTTTTCAACCCTCATTTTAGGGAAGAGATCCAAAGATGGTTCCTTCAAATGGAGACTACACTTTTCCACTATAGGTTCCATCTAGAAATACCAGAAGCTCAAGTACTGTCATACTCAGGTACACTAGAGTTTGAGGCTACCTTTTTCTCCTTGATACAAAATGTTGTCCATCAATCCCTCTTAAGCAACATTCACTATTATGGACTTCATCATTGTACCTTTCATGCATTCAATTTAATTTGTTATGTGGAAACATGTTGTCTCTGTCTTTGCAAGTGATGACTATTGTGTAAGCTTTTAATCTACATGAATTCCCCTCATGTTCAATTCTTGTGACTATTATGATGCTTGGGGCTGCTTAATTTTAACCAGACTATTAATGAAAACTATCTTGGAATCCTCGATGATCATTTTTTTAGAATCATAGCTATGTTGATAGTGGAATGTTATTATTAATAAGGATAAATATTTATCAATAAGGAGATTACCCCTTACCAACATACTCTACTATCCTTGCAAAGATTGATATTTACTGCTTCATGGATGGTTTACTTGTGATTATCCTTCTCAAATGAAACAATAGGGCAGCGGGCTGGGCTCAACCCTTGTGGGAGCCACATTTCACCCCACATGAAGTAACCAGATAAACAAAACAACAACCTAATTTTATCTATACCTAGACAATGAGAAAACATGTTAGATAAAATCGAGCATATGATAGATATTTTTGATAAATTTCTTGTTTTCCTGGACATCTATGGTATGCAAGTTATTTGAATGCACATGATGATCAAATTATATGTTTATAGATATATGCACATATTTTGACTGGCCGTGATCCTTCATTGCTCTAACAACACTCTTCTCACTCAAATGCAGGGAACCTAGGAGCAACAAGGAAGACATCAACTTGGAGGCTTAGACAAGTGGGAAGACTGAAGATGATTCAAAACAAAGCAACCAGGATTCATCATTGAGGCAATGATGGGTCCCCTTTCTCTTTATGTGCATTTTTCTCTTTTGTATCTATAAATGTATAGTTTTTCGATTATATGCATTCAAATAGTCAGTTCCATGGCTTGTTTATAACAACATACATTTACATTATCAATAAAGACTACATTTTTGAAAGGATTGTGCAATCTAGTAATGCAATCTTCTGATTTTGTTTATGTACATGAATGTAATGTAACACAAATAAAAATGTACCTTACTCTTCATTTGAAAATCACAAAAGCTCTACCTGATTGAGCTATTAAATTTTTTGTCTTCATGAACATATGTTGATAAAAAATGAATGGAAGAAGCATCCAATTAATCCTAATTTTTTCTTCCAACAATTCATACCAAAGATTGAACAATTTAAGGATATTGCAATAGGTAATTTGTATTGACACAAATAAATATTACTGAAGCATTTCATAGTTTAGGCCATAATAATTATCCTTTTTTAAACATGGATTGTGTTGTAGCCGAAATTCCATCCTAATTTTTTTTGCATACTTCCATTTTCACTCATCTCTTACATCCACCATATGCATAGAATTCCTATCATAATAACTTAAATTTAATAAAATCCCTCACGTGAGCTTCCAAATTAAACCCTTGATCACAACATCAAAGTGTATTCCTCCTTTGAAATACTCCTATGATTTCTCATAGCATATCGCCAAGACAACACCATGTCGATGAGAGTCCCTCCAAAGTCTCCCTGACATTAGCAGTTAGCACAAATAAAAAATGTAGATGAGACACCCTTATGTCGAAGAGACTTATTTATATGTCTCATCGACGATGTATAACAGTGAAATGTCAACAAGATACAGTCATATCGAGGAGAGAATCACATATGTCACATTGACAAGGTATTTCTACAAGTGCTTGGCGAAACACAACTCTTGGATATAACAAGTAATTGTCGATGAGATAGTGGCATATTAGAAATAGACATTAACTTGTGTCATCGACACCAGAAAACAACATCGAAGGAACATAAGATCTAATGTCGATGAAGCATTGAGATATCGGTAAGAGAAATAAGATTGTCTCATCAACACTCTTCAAGTAATGATCAAAAGCACACACTGCTATAGCACCAGGAAGGTGAGCAACATATGTGGTAGAGAGGTATACATTGGAACCCTACAACAAGAATCCTTGAGCAAGGTGGTAGTGCAGTAAACAACAAAGGGAAGGGAAAAACACCACGATACTGACATATCAAAGAAACAACATGAATTTTAATTAAAATTCTCTTCGCTAGTTATGAAATGATGATTAGTTAAATTGATGTGACTAAAAAAAATATCGATGAGGGTACTGCTATTAATGAGGAACTTGATCCTAAAGCTGGCGCGAGTGCCATTTATGAACTAGGGTTGGATGAAGTGTCTTGAAATTTGATAAATACGACCTCAAACAAGTTGAAATAATTGTGAATTGTAATTGAAGGATTTGGAGAACCAAGTTGGATGGTGGTAGGTAGCTAGAAATTTGTAGCATTTATCCAAGTAAGTGGTCTAGACTCAGCTCAAAGTATTTTCTCAGTAAGTAGATGAAAGCATTGCATGAGTAGGGTTGAGATGGAAAAAACCCCAAGCAAATAGGAAGAAAAAAGACAAAAAACTGAAGCTAGGAAATTGAATCAAGACTTAATCGATCAATGTCCTAGGTCTGGGCCAAAATCCAAAAGAATAGCATAGCTCAACCTATTGTGTGTGAAATTAGAAGATAAACAAAAAAATATGGGAGATGTATGGACTCCATGTAGGGGTTATGACCTCTTTATTTATCATTATAAGAAGAAATTCTGGCATAGCCCAGTGTCAAACCCATGGAATTTGAATTTGGATAAACTTGTAGTACCCAACGTTTTTGTGAATGTAGAGTTAATCAAGGTGTTGGAAAATAATTACAATTTGAAGATGAGAGAAATTCATTTGCATGATGGGTCACAATTCATGGTCATAAAGCTAGATTATATTTCCATGATTTTTTAGCTAGACATTTCCTTGAAAACAAAATTACGAATAAGAGTCTTGTTGGAGGAATACCGCACCATGGAAACAAGTTACAAGAGGTGGAGATTGCCTCTACATAGGGTTAAAGGTGCAGGTAACCAAACTATGAGGTTCTCTAGTGAAGATAAGCCCCCATTCTCTATGGCTTTGTTTGAAGAATACTCTCAATAAACTTATTACTTAGCTGGTCAAGTACTGGGAATTTATGTTCCTGAGAACATGACAATTGCTCCCATGGTTTTAGCCACAGACATCCAGAGCCATAATTCCCAACCCTATGCTTATGTAGAGTATCTATTGGAGGCCATCAATAATGCCCTCAATATCATCAAGAATGATAATGAAGCCATTAATTTCAAGCACTATTCTCTTTTCATGCACATGATATTACACGAAGGGTAGGTGATGGGGATATGGGGCGAGGAATTAAGAATAAAAGAATTGGATAATGATGGAAATTCAAGGTTTGTACAAATGTGGAAATTTGTGTGGGGTAACAGGTGTGGGAGGTCCCACTACCTATATTTTGAGGAATATTTTGTCAAACCATTATACAAGATGCTAGGCCACAAATGTGACTACAACCTCTCCCTAGAGATCTTAATATTTCTCTGACCAAAAGATATGGGTCATGAAGTAGGGATAAATCACAATTGGGGGGATTGGTACATGTTTGGGGATTGTACTATTCTCAGGGTTTATGGATTTGAAGCTGCACCTTATTTGCTACCTAAGACTGTGCTAGACATAGTTGCTTATTTAGAGATCATAAGGCAATTGTCATTTTCAATTTTCATGCATTTAAAGAGCTATGGGAGGTAGAATTTCATGCCTTCCACTTTATGCTTTAGTGATTTCACTATTATCTATGATTTAGGCTATGACTTGGTTAGTGGTAAATTGGATTATTATGGCTTTCCGGTTGGCAACAATAGGGAAAAGTTTGATCATGAACACTTCATTTATGATGCCAAGTTTTTTTAGAGATTGAAAGGGTATGAGCATATTTTCCTTTTAGAAGATGTCATTAGAAATTGTGAAGAAAAACAAAACATGATGAGAATGAATTCCTACAGTAGGTTTATGATGGCTAAGGCTTGGAAGGTGAATAATAACCCAGGCTATGTAGGGGCTTTCCCTGAGGTACATGATCCCATAGAAAGAATTGACCAGTTAATCCTCCATGAAGAAGAACTGATAAGAGATGTGCCACTTGTGGCATTTGAAAGATGAAGGGGCATTATTCCTAGGAGGCAAGTAGGAAATATCACAACACTAGATCACTTATCACCTCAACCTACTCCTAAAGTGAGATTTTTAGTTGGTTCCCCATCCATGGAAGAAGATAAAACTAAGGAGGGATAAGAAGTCTCATAGTTTAATGCTCCTATTATACCCCAATATGAGATTCCATTAGAAAGAAGCATGATCACCTTTGAAGCCTTTGATGAGCTATCATATGATGTGAGGCATCGTGAAAGTCAAGAATTTGTTGTAGATGATAATTTTGTGTAGACCCCTAAATTTAAGTCCTTTATATATGAGTATAAAGGAAGACTAATAATAGAAAGGTTAAAGAACATTGACCCTGAGAAAGAAGCTTATTCCTTGAAAGAGTTGCAACAATTGATAGGGAAATGAGAAAAATGACTACTGAGAGAGGAAGAGCATTATTGCAAGAAGTTGGAGTTATGCTCCTTCCTAGGTGGGATATTAGTTCAGCCATTGTGTTTGAGAACTTTTTGAAGAGAAAGAATAAAACTTTTCAAATAACAGATGAAGTAGGTGATAGGGTCTATATAGGGTTAGAGTACAATCATGATAATACCACTTTGCAAATTTGGGCTCTTTACCCCCCAGGCAAGAATCCTTCTCTCATTGACCATGATCATATTTTTGGACATCTCCTAGTGCAAAGAGTAGGGGAGACAGATCCCTTCGAGACTGCCGACTCGAATGTGAATATAGCCAAATTCACCAAAGCCCAAATCCAAAAGCTAGTAAGAGATAAGCAGTGGCTAATAGAGGAAAATGATAGGTTGAAACAAGAATTAACCAACTACAAAGATAGGTTTCCTTCTTCTCCAAGGCTTTACTCTCTTTTAATTGAACATGAAAGAAAAGTGTTAGAGGCCATGTTTGAGATTGCTCCATGGAAGCATAAATTTGAAAAGTATCAAAAGGAATAGGAAGAACTAAAAACAAAATTTAAGGCTACCACTTTTGAAGTAGTATTAGGGATAATTTGTATGAAATTCAAAGATATGTGCCAACATGCAGATGGTGTTTGGCATGTTCACAGTGGAACATACAAGGCCCTCATGGAGCATGGAAACATGCTTGATAGGATGAAGGAAATGGAATTCCATATCAAGAAAAAAGATGGAGATAATAATGCTTTTCTCCAAGAATGTCAGAGCCTCATGAATACACATAAAAAATTCTAGAATATCTTGACACAAGAATTGAGTGACTTTAGCCAACCACTGTGTATGGCCATGCAATATTTCTTTGAAGAAATAGATTTGAAGGATTAGGAAACTTGGAAAAATGAGATATCAAATTATTTTCTAGGCATCCTTGATGACATCAATGATGAGGATGAGGTACTCAAGAAAACACATAAGCAACTTAGGAGGATTGTTGGATTGGAGAATGCAATGACAAACACTACAAAATGAAAACACTTATGCCCAGGAGAAATACATTGATCACATGTCAAAAGTTAATTTGTTCCTTGCATGAGCTGTATGAGGAGGTAGTTAGAGATTGGTTGTTGTGGATGAATTAACATGGTGCTTGAGCCTTGAATAGATCTTAGGTGGTCATAGGCACTTGATGATGATTAATGGACTATGGTGCATCCAACAATAAACTCTTTTTAAGTTTCTATGTTATGTTAAATTATGCTTTAGTTAAGAAACAATGTAACTTTTGTGAATAGACTTGAAGCTTGTTGCTTCCTGTACAAATAGGGAAACCAAGGTATGATTTTTATCATCATATCACCATCATTTCAATCCATTAGAATAGATACTAGACCATCTCATCCACTTATTCATATCAAAAGAACTCATGTTATGTATGTTTATATTTTGAGCAATATAATGGAGCAGATACATTATAACTCATAATCCATTTTTAGTGCTCAATTGCTGTGTCAATTTTCATGCTTATTTATTGCTTTGTTGTCTCCAAAGTGGTCTTTTCAAGTTGTTTAAATCTGCAAGATTTATCAGGGAACATTTGTTGTTACTATGTGGATGCTTTGATTGGTTTTTGGTTAGGTGTGAATTAAATTCCTTTCAAATAATTTACTTTAATTGGTTCGTATTAAGGATTAAAATCCTCTTATAGATTGGCACCCTATTATGGTATAAAAACCTGCATTTTTGAGACCCAACAGATTGCAAATAACTCTAAAAATTTAGAAGTCTATGAAAAAATGTATACATTATATGAAATAGTGTATATATTCTTGTACTTGTAAATATTATTGTATATATTCTTGTAATTGTATATTCTATGAAACATTCCTTATTTTGTATGAAATAGTGTTTATATTCTTGTACTTGTAAATATTCTTTTATTGTTATGCCTATCAAAGAAAACAAAGTTAGAATAAAAAATGCTTCACCTTTTTTTGTAAGTGAGTATGTGAATTATTGTTTAAGGAAAAATCTTAAAGTGTTTACATTTTAAATTTACTAGTTTCAAATCTTCATTTTCTATGTATATAAAATTGTATGTGCTTTTTATCTCTAATGACATAAAACTGTAATGTCATTAGAATTAGGGTTTTCAATTTCAGCACCATCATTGTCCACACTTTTCATATCATGTTCAATTTTAAGTAAAAGAATCAAAATTTTATTTTTATTTCTTATCCCAATTAATCTTAATTCCTTTCAGCGCAACACAGTAGGTTGCATGTTAAATTTCAAACATTTTCTTTGCATTTTTTTGTATATATTATTTTCTCAGTGAATCATTACGTAACAAAAATCTCACTTCTGAGATATACAATTAAAATAAATGAAGCATATGTTTTATTTTTCAAGGGAAATGTATGGTGAATACCCTATGTTTTTCAGATAAGTGTGCAAGAAAAATAAGACATAACTGATTGAATCTTATTTTCTAGTGTATAATTGTTTTTTTATGTGGTTTTTACTTTTTACATGTCGATTACCCTCAGAAAGAGACTACTTATCTTTTCTTAAATGAAGCCTTTACATTTCCTATCTACAAAAGGAATTTATTGCTAGACAACAGGTTCGTGAACTTCATACAAATTAAGATTGGTGTAAAAGGCCATCCCCGCAAATATTGTTTGGTCTAGAATTATAAAGGAAAATAAAAAAACTTGCTAGGAGAATAAAGAAGGTTTTCAATTTTCCAATTAGAACATAATATTACTAAAGCATTTCAAAGTTTAGGCTATAAGAATCATCCTTTTTTAAACATGGATTGCAAATAATTCAAAAAATTTAGAAGTCTTGGTCATTAACATTATTGTCTGCTACAATGTCATCCAGTGTATCATTGTTAGCAGATGTATTTGGATCATCATTTTCTATACCATCCATATTGTTGTCTTCCATAAAATCATCTAACTTTGGATTGTTGTCTTCTTGTGCCTGAACATAAATATCTTCAACATCATCATGGATGCCAATTTATTTGATGTTCTCTAATCCCTCTCTCTCATTTTGTTGGCTATTATTGTTTTGCTCAGTATCCATTAATGCATCATCACATACATGCCTTAATCTTGGATCATAATGTATGACAAATATCCATTTTGGGTCCAAAATATCTTCATAGAAAAATACCTGCACATGAATGACATACATATATTAGATGTATGTTATAACAATTTTATTGATTAATAAACACATGTATATATTCACAATAAGCTATGAATTAATAGTTTAATGATCACTACTGCTTCTTGTTTGAGTTAAAGAAATACCTACTCACAATGAATTGGTAGAACATAAGGATCCTTATCCTTCAATAGGAATGATGAAGAATCTATAGAAAATAATCCACTATGGGTATCATGTCTTTTTGTTCTCTCAAATGCTTCATACCATATACACTTAAAAATACAACATTTAAAAGAGCTGTAATCCAACTCAATAATTTATTGTATTTTCCCAACATATTGTAGATTCCCTTCAATTATATTCTTATCTTTTGAGCTTGATCAACTGGATTGCTCGCAGTCAACCATGATGCCACAATCGAAGGATCGTCTCTTTACATCTACACTTTCTACATGATAATGTCAACCATATGCCCACATTGCTGGATATTTCCTCGCCTGTGAAAGACCATTTATTTCAGTGAAAATAAATATAATGATGAATATTAAAATAGTTAATACTGTCAAAACTATAAGGAAACAATATTTTGTAAAATTCCAACTGTACCTTTCTTTCACATCCTCTAGACATGTTGATTTCATCTTTTGTTATGTTTGAATCTATACCTGCATATTCTATTTTATTTTGAATTTGTTCAGTAACCCATTCTAGTGTGCAATATTTTCCCCATTCCCCAGGAATATGAGTGGGAAGTGGAGTATTCCTTGGGTTTTATCTCTTAAACTATCTCCTTGCTTCTAACACTTCTTCTCTCTTTTTATCATACAGATCAATCCATTTGTTCATAAAGTCCATGTGGTATAGAATGAACTTGTCAAGTATAGAACTTTCGTCTACACCTATTACATGTCAACATGTTTATTTCAAACTCCAAATGTCATGCTGTTAATTTGACAAATAAATTATAGAGTAAATTAATGATTGCAAGAAAAACAACCACAATGATCATGAATTTACTTACTAATTTATACTTCAACACCATTAGATTGTGGTTTTTCTCCATCAATAATATCTAATGATCATTCTTCATCCCAGACGTGTGAGCCATCTTCAAAATCCTTACCAAGGAATTCACATAGGAAGAAAAATGCTTCATTCAATACATACCCTTCAACCATGCAACCCTCTAGATGTGCCATTTGTCAGACATATCTTTTAAGAGTTTTCATATACCTCTCAAAGAAAAAAATCCACCTCATTGATACAAAACCTACCAATTCAATGTCATCGACTATGTGTATAAGTAAATGGAATTGTAGGTCCATGAAACTTGTAGGAAGCTCCTTCTCAAACACACATACAATTTCTGCAATTTCCTTCTTCCACTTTGGCACTTTAGATTCATGGATCTCCTTAGAGGTCACCCACCTAATATAAGAATAGTAAATTCATATGAACCTTTAGTCATAAATTAAAATGCAATATTATATCTCTATGTCTCTCACACATGAAAATTTCATATAACCACATACCTTGTAAATGCTGACAATCGACTTATGGCATTCCTTAAGTCAACTGTAAGATAGGAATCCCCCCTAATTGCCAATGACATGATATGCTATCAAACACATTTATGAAAAGGTCATGTTAGTAATTTTTCCTCACACAACAAAATATCAAAATAAATTTAGTGCTTAATCAATGTCACCAGTAAATGTTAAATGCTTATATATAATACCTTCATTAAATTATGAAAATCATGTGTTTTAAATCATGTGATATGTCCATCAACTGTAAAAGCTTTAGCCAATGATGACCCATAGCCAATAGGTGTCCTTATTGAACAAATGACATTTTTTAGTTGGTCTAGCTCTTTTTTTTTTTCAAAATCCATAGAGCTTCTGCATATGTTTCATTTTCCCTCTTTGGCCACAAATGTTTTCTATCAAATTTGGTACACGAAAGAGAAATATCTCTCCTTGAAGACAAGGTGTCCTTCTCTTTGCCTGATATGTGTCGAAATATAGAATCTAGGACATTTTTGAAGACGTTCATAGGATCTAATAAGTGAGATATTAATAGATCCTTCCAGTAAGGGAGCTCATAAAATATGGATTTCCTTTTCATTCCTTCTGGAATATTAACTACAACTAGTTATGGTTCTTCAATTGAATCACCCTAATCAATTTTTTTTCCCAAGCTTTCAATTCAACATCTTCATACTTCTTAAGCTAATCACTTGGACCCATAATCATGAGAGGGCCTCTATTTTCAACTTTTCCATCAAATTGATTCTTCAGACGATTTCTAAACCTATGATCTAGTGGTAGAAAAAACCTGTTGTTTGTGTAAATAAATTTATGTATATCTTTAGAATACCACCCTTGAAATTGTTCTGCACATCTTAGACATGTAAATATCCCTTTTGTTTGAAGCCTTGTAATTCAATAAGTAATGTTAATAACATAAAAAAAAGTATAAAATTAAGTATGAAATTTGGGATGAAAATAAATTATGAGTGTAAATACGTAAATATTTTATCTTACCAGAACAAACACCAATAATGAATAGTCCAACATAGCACACCATACAACATGAAGGACCTATTTGATGGAGGACATGATATGTCATACATTCTTATGCCTTTCCATAGCAGTTGCATCTCATCAATAAAAGGTGCAACATAAACATCCATGTTTTTAACTTTATTTTTTCTTGGAACAATGAGAGTTAACATAAGGTGCTCCTTTCTAACACTCATCCATGGGGGAATATTGTATACTATCAATCCGACTAGCCAAACACTATAATTTGAGCTCAAGAAAGAGAATGGGAACACTCCATAAATTGCAAGACCAAACCTTATACTATGGGGTTAATCTTTGAATTTTCTTGGCCATTTTTCCTCTATGTGTTTCATTGCTTTAGAGTCAGCTGGAATTCACATGAATCCATCTGTACTCCTATTCTTTGCATGCTAGTCCATCAATTGTGCTAGTGAATTGCAATGAAACATTCATTGAAGTATAGGTATAATTGGCATGTGACGTAAAACCTTCTTTGGAATTGTAGGACCTTGTACATTTGTACGATATTTTTTCTCTTTGCATACAGGGCATTCTAGCTTGTTTTCATATTCATCTCTATATAAAATTCAATTATTTTTACATGAATGAATTTGCTTATATTCAATCCCCAACTCAACCAACAACAGACACGCCTCTCTACAAGTTGATGGCAATACATTCTCTTCGAGGAATATTTTAGTTTTTAGTGCCCTGTAAGATTGGTAGAGATTATATCAATTGAATGTTTGAATTATGATGAACATGTTTGATATGCCAATCTATACTAGGATTTTTTATATACAATATATGGTTTTAAAATCCCCTTAAAAAATATAAATGAAGTTGATGAATTTTTACGAATTATGTACACCAATTGACAATGCAGAGTAAGAAATAGATTTCAACTCACTTCAGTAGGGTAGTGAATCATTTTTCTAACCAACCAAATAGTGACTTGATTTATAATAATATTAATGTGCATGCCAGTTTTGAGGTTCTACTTGCACCAGATTTGAACACGGGTGTCTTCGTTGCTTGCTTGATGGAGTCTTTGATGTTGTTATCATCAACATTACGTTGGTGGTTATTATGCCTGCTATCATTGTTATTGTCAACCATATCATCATTATTGTCATCATTGCTTCCATCCCCAAAGAAACTTGTAAGAATTCCATTTAATCCTTCTTCATGCACTACATTTTCAATATCATGATCATCATCATTAAGGCTAGGTGGCATGTCATAAGTGTATGCAACTCTCATCAGCTCTTCAAATTTCTCAGGTGGTAGTGTTCTCTTCAGTCTTGCTCTTCTCACCCTGGTATGGTTTAAAGGATGGTTTGGATCATCCCATCCAAATCTTAATAACCTAGTTGGATCTTGGGTATTAGTATGTGTTTCATCAAAATCTTCTACCTATCAAAAAACACAAGCATTATTTAATGTTTGGAAACAATGGGATAAATCATAAATGTATCAATTTCAAAGAAATATATTCAAATATGGCTTACAAAATAAAAATAAAAATTGTATGAACATATATACATCAATTGAATAATGAAACATTATTTTATAGACTACTTTTTTATACAATAATTTAAATAAAACACAATTTTGACAACATAGTTTATAAAACATTAGTCCACACTCATTTATTATTCTTTGGTTTTAATTGATTGTAGGAGGCATACTACCGATTGGAAGCTCATCATATATGTAATGTATTTGTACAATCGGTCGTTTGATTTGTTTCTTTCCATGACATACAGAACATCCACAAACAACAATTTTCTCAAGGTATTCATCCCATGTATTATAGTCCTAACCTACCTCTTCTTTAGTGCAATCATTTGTTGTGTCTATAGTATCCATTTTCATATCCTCTTCCACCCACTATCATATATGTTATTTAATAGTTTTAGGTCCACGTCCACATACATCTCTTCTTCTTTTGCTAGTTGAACGCTCAAGCTCTGCATTTTCTCCAATCTCCATCTAAAATAATCAACAACATGCATTAATTTATGTCAAGATTGGATAATACATTATAAATTTCAATAATACTATGAGAAAAGATGGACGTATCACAAAATGCCATCAAATCATTTTTCCTAAGTTAAGTCAAAATTTTAGCACCTAATGTCTTGCTTCATTCGTTGTGTCCTCATTTGATATGACTTAATTTGTTGCCATGGCCTTGTCTCACCCCTATAATACACAAAATAGTACATATGTTTAGGACACCAATTATATCATTTCAACGAGTATGCTATCCAACCAAAAACCTCACTTTAGTCATATATTTGACATATTGATATCTCCTCTATGTTGTAGCATTTGTGAATTCATAAATGCCTTCCTCCTTTGATTGAGGTTGCTTTCTCTTCTTACCTCTATTGTATCTACAGATTTCGTTGTCTCATCTATTTTCACCCACTTTCCTCTCAAAAATTTAGTATTTCTACGTCGTCCATGTCCTCTTTCCATGGCCTCCTCTGTGAATAAAAATGCTTCCACAAAAGCTTTCACTGCACTACTGCAGAGAAGGAAGAAGCAACTTGCAGGACTACGGTAAAAACTGCTCTACTGCACCAAGCTGATGAAGGAGCCACTAGACAATGATGTCATTGCACTAGTGCATGCCAATGGTATAAGAATTGTGGGAGTCACTGCAACACTACTAGGAATAGAAGGAAGACTCACGTGCCACCACAAAAGATTTCACCACTCTACCACCAAGAAGGATGAAGCACCTTGTGGGACCGTGGTAAAAATTGCTCTACCACACTAAGCTGATGAAGGAGCCACACGACAACAGTGGTTACAAAAACAAGGTAGGAGTGGAATTATTTCCAACACTCTAGATCCTGTAATACACAAAAATGAAAATAGTCAATATACAATAATGATAGGCACTGAATTAGGCACACTTGGCACCACTTTATGTGCCCCAAAAAGATTACATTAACAACCAAAAGTTGGCGCTCAAGTTGGTGTTAACTAACACTGACTAAAGCACCAACTACTGAATCAAAATTGAAAATTAAAAAATTTCCTGCATGAAGGAAGAAATTAGACAACAAAAAAGGGAAAAATGTTGCGTGAAGGTAGAGAGAAGGGTGCTACCAGTAACTGATGAGATATCTAATTTAGTTTGCGACACCATAGGTAAGGTTACAAATTTTTTTTTCTTGGTTGAATTTGTGATTGTTTACTGGTTCATGGCCTAACCTATCCAAGAAACCTCTAAATTGTCCCATCATTATAAATTGTAAAACCTTTGAGAAAACAACAAAAAATTTTACCCTACCCATTTGAGGTTTGGCTCAAAATATTATAGCATGAAGCTAGGATGCCTCCATATTCTTTCCCTAACCTAGGAATAAATTCTAAAACCTTTGAGAAACAAACAAAAAATTTTACCCTACCCATTCAAGAGCTTTGGCTCAAAATATTATAGTGAATTGCTTAGAAAATCTAGGAATTGGGTTGGTCACTGCTGAGCAATTACTGAAAAATAAACACAAAAATCACTTGGTTTTTCCCAGTCCTGCCATAGTCACCGATGCCATGAAAAATTCATGGAAGATTGCATTATGAAAGAGTTTTCATGATAAGGTTATCAACACTAAGAAAACCCAACAAACATATTTTCCCTAGGTTATCAACACTAAGCAAACCTAGCAAACATATTTTCCCACAAAAAAAAAAATTCATACCACAAACTAGATGAAAACTTTCATACTTGACATTGTGTACTTCATTTTCCTCCATAGATTGGATGAAAATAATTTTCCCTAGGTCACCTCAAAATGTCAAGCAATAGGAGGAAGCAAGCATTGTCAATAGACTCTAGCCACAATAAGGCAATTCATTGTCAATTTATAGATTTATAAATGTTTCCATTGTTTCTTTGAATTTTAATTTTTAGTTTTTTATTTCTAAATTTAAAAGAAGAAATATATAATATATATATAGGGACATGAGACTAACAAAGATAAAGAGGAATTGTAGTTTTTAGTTTTTTATTTATAAATTTAAAAGAAGAAATATATATATATATATATATATATATAATGTATCTAGTAATGCCCCCAAACATTGCAAACAAATCAATTGTGTCAAAGGGAATCAATTGATTCCCCAACCAATCCTAGATCTAACAAAAGATCTAGGAGGAAATCAGTAACAATAAAATCTAAGAATGTGGAACAAGGACCAGAGACTTCCAATGTCCCAACCACTCCTAGGACACATACTTCTTCCACCATGCCATTCTTATCAATCTTGCATTGGTAGCTACAATACGATGATAGAATATGAGGTAGTTTCAAGGGAAGTCCGAATGACAGATGCTGGGAAAAAAATTGTGAATAGGTTGAAGGAATCTTTCCTTCAACGGTTCAAAGACCATCTACATTTTTCATTCTCACAGATACCCATCCAACTAAAAAAATTAGTTATCCATGACATGGAGATTGATTTTGGAACAGGTTGGTCTGTAAAGAAGATAAAGCTACAAATGTCTCAAAACTGCAAGAGATATCGGTGCAACCAAACAAAGAAGATAAAAAAATACCTCCTGAGCTAAGTTAAAAAAGAAGGCCAATTGATGTAAGTGTGAAAGTATGGAAAGAGCTTGTAAAAGCATATGAGAATTTTGATGCACGGAGGAAGTCCAGTGAGGAAAGTATGCAGGTATTTAAATTTCCTCATAAGATTATATCAAATTTATTAAACAATATTTAAATTTTATTTGTGCATAGTTAAATTGAATTAGTATATGTTTCAGGACAAGGCCTCCAAGGCTAGGCTTGAGAAACTTTGTGCCACACATCACAGTGGCTAGAAAGGTTTATAGGCCTTGATCTATACATTTGTAAGTATATTTAATATGTTAAATGATATAATTTTTTTATTTCCTTGGAAAAAGTAAATGATTGCATATTAATTAGTTTAACTACTCCATGTGCCATGTTTTGATAGGAGGAGAAATATGGCTTCCATCCAAAGCAATTTGAAAAGAATATGTTACAAAACAAAAAGTGGAATGATTTTGTAATCTGGATGGAGAACGAGGTATCAATAGTTGAGTTTCAGTAACTTAGTTGGATATTGTTGTGTTAATATGTAAATTTGCATCTCTTGTGTTGAGTTGTTTATTGATGCGTAGGATGAGTAAATAGAGCTCAACCCTAATAATTTTTTTTTGTTGTTGTTCTTGATACACCATCTGTAAGTTTTCCTTGGATGACAGTACTCAATTTCTATATGTTGTACCCCTTAAATTTCCTACATGTTACAAATATGGAATAAAAATGCACAACTTTGTATCGAGTCCAAAGGCCAAGGCATTCTGAATAAGGGTAGCCAAACTTGATAAGGATGCAGTCACTATTGCACGTATTGACAATCCTGAATAGTCATGTAAAGAAAACTGCCTGTGAAAACCATAATCAATCAAATTATGCACATTCAAATCTAAGTTTGAAAGCTTGCATTTCATTCCATGCATCTAAGTCCTTGTTGAAGATTGAGGGTGTCAACAACAAAGCTAGAATAGCTCTCCTTAATCCATAGCTAGTTTTAAAGTGCAATATTTCCATATTCAAATCCACTTCTTAGCTAAGGAAAGGAGGTAGGATTGTCAGGTGCTACCTCAAATAGAGAAGGCCATAGAAAAAATTGAAATAGAAGATCCAATAAGTGAGACGACATAGCTGTAGACCATAGATAATTAGAATTCTTGCAATGCACAGATGCTTGTGATACAAAAAAAAGGTGCTTACAAATTGGCTGAATATATCCTCACCAAAATGAATAGAAAAAAATTTCAAATTTGTAAATTTAAACTCTACTAGTCAAGAAAAACAATCATAAAAATTAGAAGTAAACTTTGGCAGACATGTAGGTGAACTTAATTCATTTGAATTTATGCCTCTTGGAAGACATCAAGATCTCCCCTCCTAAAGTTTGGACCACATCCATTACCTCCACATAAAACTGGACATCCTTGGTCTTCTTGGTTCCCACGACATGATATGGTTATGCAAATGAACATGAAGCAAAGTAATCATCTCCTTCTCTGCTAGCTGGAAAAATGCATGCTTAATGTTTTGATACATGATATCAGCTCTCTCTTCTGCTCTCATGGTTGAATACTGAAATCCATTATGGTGGGCCTCCAGAATTCCAGTCATATTTCATCCTCTTCCACCAAATGCTGGCCTGATCTACACACTTGCCAACCTAATTGGATTTGTTTTTTAAAGTTGAAGTTTCTTCTCTGATAGTCAAGAAAAATGATCATAAAAATTGGAAGTAAACTTTGGCAGACATGTAGGTGAACTTAATTCATTTGACTTTATGCCTCTTGGCAGACATTAGGATTTCCCCTCCTAAAGTTTGGACCACATCCATTACCTCCACATAAAACTGGAGATCCTTGGTATTCTTGGTTCCCATGCCATGATATGGTTATGCAAATGAAAATGAAGCAAAGTAATCATCTCCTTCTCTGCTAGCTAGAAGAATGCATGCTTAATGTTTTGATACATGATATCAACTCTCTCTTCTGCTCTCATGGTTGAATACCGAAATCCATTATGGTGGGCCTCCATAGTTCCAGTCATCTTTTGTCCTCTTCCTCCAAATGCTAGCTTGATCCACATGTCTGCCAACCTAATTGGCTTTTTTTTTAAAGCTGAAGTTTCTCTTGAGTCACTAGTGTAGCTCTCTCTGCCTTTTCAGACTCTTTCATTACTACATATCATCTCTGGGATTTAATCATTTGTACCACTTGGTTGATGTGCTTTGAATCCTTGCATCTAAAGTACATTTACTTAACATAAATACTACTAGGGAATTTCAATGTTGCCATTGTAGTTGGCATTAAAGCTGGTACCTGCAACATTGAAAATTATCCTTATATAAGAATTCCCTCCATCTTGTTGGATTGTAACAATCTTGGTGGTGGTTGCATGAATTCTGATTATGATTCCTCTTCTACATTAGAGAGTTCATATCCTTGAACTAACTCTTCTAAGTTATCAGAATCGAAGTCGCTAGCTTCCATATTCAAAAATTTCCAAGCACCATCTTCAATAAATTTATCTGGATCATAAGTAATACTCTTCAAAATTGGCCACTAGTTCAAGTTCATTCTACTTTCATAATAATTTATATCCATGGAGTTCATCCATTCCTTGATGCCATCAAGTGAAGATTGAGGAATGAAATCAATGCGGAGTACATCCCGCTTGAGTCTTTGAAAAAAATAGCCATATCAAATTCCTTTTTCCCAAGTCCTACTCTCTCAAGGTTAACAATCTCAATCTCACTAATAGTGATTACGAAGAAAGGTAATTCCACCAACTCTACCAAAAAGTTTACCATAGGAACAATAAAAGAAAAGGCTTTGAAAGGAACTCCATGAAAACCAAGCTCTCTAAATGGTATATCAAACTCTAGTTCAAAATATTTTAGATGAGGTGGCTCCCATAGCTCTCTTACTCGATTGACAAATCCTTGAAACTCTGTATTGATTTTATTTTTCCTATTCCTTTCTTGTTGTTCTTCCTCAATTTCATCAGGATCATACATTGAAGTTGTTGCCCCTCCTAAATTTTGGACCACATCCATTACCTCCACATAAAACTGGACATCCTTGGTCTTCTTGGTTCCCATGCCATGATATGGTTATACAAATGAAAATGAAGCAAAGTAATCATCTCCTTCTTCGCTGGCTGGAAGAATGCATGCTTAATGTTTTGATACATGATATTAAATCTCTCTTCTACTCTCATGGATGAATACTAAAATCCATTATAGCAGGCCTCTAGAGTTCCAGTCATCTTTCTTCCTCTTCCACCAAATGCTGGCCTGATCCACAAGTCTACCAGCCTAATTGTCTTTTTTTTTGAAAGCTAAAGTTTGTCCTGACTCACTAGTATTAGCTGTTACTTTTTTGAAATTTTATTATGGTATTTACACTTTGATATGATGTAATATGATGATGGTTTCATCTCATATGTTGTAATATTAGATATATAACAAAAAAATAAATTATTGCATGAAATAAATAATAACTTTTCATTTTAAATGTTTTTTTTTGCAGAACATGGGTCTTCTAGAAGATCAAAATGATCCTCAACATGATATAGATCCAAAAAATATTGGTTTTGGTGGTATAGATCACATGTATGATGATGATGATCAAGATGGTGATGATGATGATGATGAGACAGTTGGTGATAGTAACCAGTGACATTCATGATCATACAGACTACATTATGGATCATTGCTGATATATCGTTATGATGACTCTTTTCATCGTTACTATCATATGTATCATTTTCACGACCTACTATACTATATTGTTGAGTTGTATCAAATTGACATGTATTATTTTCACTATATCATTTGGACATGTATCAATTTGAGTTAGATAATTTATCAATTTTATTTATATCATTTGTACATGTATCATTTTCACTTATGTCGACTATTGGACATGTATCTTTTGAGATGTTTTTGATGTACTGGAATATTTGACTTTCACTTGTTTTAGTTATATATGATGATGATATTATCAATATTGACTTGTCAATTTATATATATTAAAAGTGGTTGATGATTTTTGGATGGATATTTATTAAGTATGATGATTTTAATTTACTGCTTAGGATGGATGTTGTCAAATTTAATTAAATTATAGATATTTGACTCACTTTTTTTAATTATAGGTGATGATCATGTTACAATAATTATATTGTTATCTAATCATATGAGTTAAATAATTAAATTACTTAATCTATAATCATATGAATTATTTAAGAGGCACGATATATTTAACTAATTAAATTGAAATAAAACATATTAAATTAATAAATGGAAGCAAAACAAGAAGCATTTTTAGAAGAAAAAAAGGAAGCAACAATGGAAGCCAAACTAGAAGCAAACCAGAAGCAATCTTGGAAGAAAAATTGGAAGCAAACATGGAAGCAAACTTGGAAGACAAACTAGAAGCACCTCTAGAAGCAAATTTGGAAGCAAAACTAGAAGCAAAATCAGAAGAAAAACCGGAAGCAAAATTGGAAGCAAAATCGGAAGCAAAACTAGAAGCAAAATCGGGAGCAAAATTAGAAGCAAACTTGGAAGAAAAAATGGAAGAAAAACTAGAAGGAAAACTAGAAGCAAAACTGGAAGCAAAATTGGAAGAAAAATTGGAAGCAAAATTGGAAGCAAAATTGGAAGCAAACTTGGAAGCAAACTTGCAGGAAAAATTGGAAGCAAAATTGGATGTAAAATTGAAAGAAAAACTTGAAGAAAAAATGGGAGTAGACATGGAAGCAAAACCAAAAGCCAAATTGGGTGCCAATTTTGGTGCCATTTCCATCATTACTTTCTAACGTTGTTTTAGGTGCTAACAGAGGCACCATGATTTTTCAGTGCTAAAACCGACATTAATTCCAATGCTAACTCTGGTGGAAAAGTTAGCACAAAATCCGACGCTGAACTGACCATGCCTGTTTGCACCGACTTTAACACCAACCAAATTGTTCAATTCATGCACTCAAAATACACTAGAATCCAGTGCCAAAGTCAGCACTAATTGCCTGTTGTGCTGTTACATCTAGAGATGACGCATTAGTGAATGATGAATCTCTTCTCTATTCCAATGCACTCTCCTCAAGAGATGATGCATTGGTGAATGATGAATCTCCTTCCACATTTGATCCTTCTTGGATCAACGTTGAGAATATGTCTTCAAATAATTGTTCTACTAGTTGCGATGATTTTGTAAATGTAATCTATGTCTCTATTGCCCCTAAAAGGCCCAAGAGACTGGTCATTTATCTGACTCTAGCTAGTCCTTCTCCTAAAAGGATTTATTCTATTAGCGGTGTCCCATTTGATAGTGATTCACTTTATCTCTCTATGGCTCCCTCTTATAGAATGGTAGCCCATACCTATGAGAATAGAATGAATAAACAACCAAGCCTTCCTTCAAATCCTAAACCTACAACTAAAGCACCTGGTGATTACGATCTTGTTGAGCAACTGTACATTACTCTAGACAAGATATCACTGTGGGACTTGCTTCAGTATGCTTTGGTTTATCAAGGTATGCTTTAGGAAGCCTTGCAAAATATCTTCTTGCCTTGTTCGGCTAGGCTGGAAGATGTTGATGTGTTGATGACTTATACTCGTGTAGATTTTCCCAATATCACATTCTATCCACAAGAACTTATGTGTCTAGAAGTATAGAAGCAAGTGGACCCTCTAATGATCACAGTTAATATTGATAATATTTGCATTAGACATACTCTTGTTGATGCTGGTTTGATGCTTAATGTATGTAGCATTGATCTATTGCCTAATATTATGGTGCATGAGCACCTTTACAACATCATGATTCCATTGAACAAATTTTGAAGGTTGATTCAATCATGTTGATTTTTCAATGTATTAAGGTCATTTAGACCATTTCTCACATGTATGAGTCATTTAGAGGTCACTGGATGTGTATTGTGTCCAACTTTGTAAAAATGCAAAAGTTGTCAACATAAATTGTAAAAAATGTAAAAGTTGCATAAAGCAATCTTAAGAAGTTGAAAGGTCATTTTTTTGTTTAGGAATTGGTAGTTAGTTGGAAATTATTTAGAATGTTAAAATACAGTTTAATTCCTTTATAAAGGCCTTGTAAATCATTTTGAAGGTGTGGGTGATTGAATATTTGATTTGAATGAATAAAAGACACTATTTTCTGCATTTTATCTCAAAAATTCTCTAGTTTTTGGTGTTGTACGACCTTTTTACAGGAATGAGTACATTTATAATTTTTTTCATGTGTTATTAATATTAATCACCTTCCAAATAAACATTTTCTCATGTAGATTGGCTTTGATTTGTGGAAGTTATGGTGGTTTTATTGACTGCAACTTTCTAGATTTCTTTGTAACATTCATGTTGTAGCGAATTTTACATGCAAGAACGACCTCCAAATGAAACAAATATTATATGGTTGGATATAGGAATGAGTTAGATTTCTTTTGGTGTTGGTTTGAGGTCATTTCATTGAATATTCAGGAAGTTATGATCATTTTGGTAGAAACTGTCAAGTTTAGATTTTGACAGGGCATCAAGCTCTCAAAAATTCATAACTCCATTTATATTGATTGGAATCCTCTGAAAACTGGTTTGTGATTCAATTATATATTTTTTTTCAAGATTATTGAGGTTGAAAGTGTAAGTGTTTAAGATTTTGGTTCATTAGGTGATGCCCTAGCACTGTTACAATGCTTGGAAGAGCAATCAAGAGGGTTACAAATTGGTTTTTGATAAAAAGTATTGAATAAAGTTTGGAGAATGGTATAATATGATTGTGCAGACCTATTTAATTTTTTTTATAATGTTAGGAAGGAGAAATGGGCTTGGGTTTGTATGGTTGGTTGTTTGTGTGGTCTAAAGAGACCTAATTGTTGATTTAGATAGTCAACTTTGGAAAATTCACACTTTTGAAATATTTAAGTTGATGAATGAGCTTGGGTTGAACATTGTGATGTTGATAAGATGTTTGGGAATCAATAAATGATTTGGTGCCTTTTTTTCTATTTGAGTGCTTTGAAATCAAGGTTTTGTGAAGGGAAAAGTGAATTTGAGATAAGTAGTCAAACAAGGATGTTTTGAGTTTTTGTCTAATGAGATTGAGTGAGTTGTTTTTCTTCCTCTGATCTTGCATCATATTAATATTGCTTCATCTTCTCTTAATTATTTTCCTATTGTAATTCATGGGTTCAAGAATTTTGGTCGATAATCCCTAGGCACAATAGTCTTGCCTTTGAGGTTGGGACCCGTTACCATACCCACCCTTGTATATGTTATGTCAGAAAAGTTACCTTATAACCTTCTTATTGGTAGGATGTGGATTCATGCTATGGTTGTAGTCCCATCTACCTTGCATAAATCCATTAAGTTCATTTGCAACAATTAGGTAGTCACAGTCAAGGATGACCCTGAGGCTATGCACTTATGTGAGATGACAACTATTGGTTAGGCTTCGGTTGTCCCTAATCTTAACCCTTCAGTGGATTTTGATGTGTTGATGTCTGCTCCAGTAGTACCTATCACAAAGGATGCTCTCGAAATAAATTTCCTTGAAGAAGGTCCTTCTGAAGGAGGGAATCCTAAGTCTACATCTTCTCAAGAAAATGCATGTTTCAGTGATGATTGTGTTGGCAACACAAGGGTAGATAAATGAGAGGGGGGTGAATTAGTTGTCACATAAATTATAAAAATTAAACTTATTCTTAGATCTGATAAATAAACATGAAAGCATGAATCATCACCACATCATAAACACACACAACACCAATATTTTTTACGTGGAAACCCTATTAGGGGAAAAACCACGGTGGAGGTTAGTCCACAAGATTATACCCTATTAAAAGTATAAAAAATAATAAATGGGGAATGCACATGCATTCAGGAAAACTGCCTAGAGCTCACTGCTCAAATACAAAAAGGATTACTTCCCAAAGGAAGATACACTATCTTACAATCACAATCGGATTACATATGCAAGATTTTGAACTAAGAAAATAACACCTACTAATGCCTATTTACAGTTTCAGTTAAGCACATAAACTCTTTCCTCTACTCACTCCTTTTTGCACTTCACTTCTTCCTTTGAAAGATTTTTTAGACTTAGCACTCAACATACATTGCAACACACTTCGCTCATTGCACAAACAATCAATCATATATATCCACAACTGGGGAAAAATTCAATTACATGTCGACTCAAATAAAATATGAAAATATGAAATGAGTACAAATTGTTAGCCCAAATTAATAATCAATTTTCAACATGAACAAAAAACCATCAGCCACAACATAGTGAGGAACCAAAAAAACATTCTCAAATTCAAAACACCTCCAACAATTCTTCCTCAAAGATCTGCAACACGCTACAATCACCTTGTCGACCGTGATCATGAAAAACATGAACTCACAAAAGAAAATCACCAATTGTGAGCACAACGATCAATAGGGACCAACAACACATATATATAGAACATTATAGAAACATCCACAAGCATCATGAATCACCATAGAAGAATCCACAATAAATCAAATTACCAGAATCACATTATCTTCTTTCAGGAACACCAACTAAAGCAATAGAGTAACTGTTAGAACACATAAACTCATAACTCAATCAAATATTCATGTGAACCTTTGAAACTTCATGTGGATAGAATATATATAATAAAAAACAAACCCTTTAATCCAAAACCTCTTATCATTAATATACTGAGCTAGCCACCATTCTGAACTTCACTGCATCACTGACAACCTACAACTTCTTTTATTACAATTTTTTCAATATCCTCGATATATAGATCCTTAAAGACATTAATGCTAATAGTGTTGACATAAATTAAAACCACATATCAGCAACATCCAACAATATCCCCCTTTGGCATTAATGGCAACACATGATGTGAAAAACACCATCAACACAACTTTCTCTTAGCACTTTCTCCCCCTTAGATTTTGACTCTTTTATCCTTAGATTTTTCACATGACTCTTCTCCCCCTTTGACATCAATGAAAAAGATACACATTATCTTTCTCCACACAATTTTTTAACCACATTTCTAAACATCTAACTACTCCCCCTGAGTAGCAGTCACCACAACATCAATCCAGATCAAGATATGACTATGAAATACACGTACTGATGCAAGTCAATGCATCTTAGTTCTTATTAGGAGGGGCAATCACCCCTAGCTTCTCTCTGAGATGCTAAAAAAAATCCTAGATGCTAAAAAAATCCTTAGGAAATGGCTTGGTAAAGATGTCTGCAATCTGTTCCTTAGTAGGCACATACTCCAATCTGACTTCCTTTTCAATCACCTTCTCTCTCAAAAAGAGAAACTTGATAGATATATGCTTGGTTTTAGAATGCAGTACTAGATTCTTAGAAATGTTAATTGCACTTGAACTATCACAAAATATGGCAATAGGTTCATCATACAAAACTCTGATATCTTTCAACATCTACTTCATCAACAATACTTGAGTATAATTGTTAGTGACAACAATGTATTCTACCTCTGCAGTAGATAAAGAAATGACATTCTGCTTCTTACTTAACCATGAAATCAACTTCTTTCCAAAGAAAAATGCACCATCACTAGTACTTTTTATGTCATTCACATCTCCTGCCCAATCAACATCAATATAGGCACTGAAAGTAAGGTCATACTCTTTAGGATACCATAAGCCAAAATCAACAGTCCCCTTCAAATATTTGAAAATCCTCTTCACAACTGTCACATGAGATTCCTTAGGATCAACTTCAAATCTTGCAACAATGCATATGGAATTTATGATATCAAGTCTAGTTTGAGTCAAATAGAGCAATCTGCAATCATGGATCTGTATCTAGTCTGATTTGCTTTAGGAGAATCATCATCTTGTGTCAACTTACATCCTGTCACCATGGGTGTACCAACTAGCTTTGAATCTTACATACCAAACTTCTTCAACAATTCTTTCACATACTTGAACTGAGATATAAAGATCCCTTGATCAATTTGAGTAATTTGCAATCCCAAAAATAATTTCTTTTCTCCAATCATAGACATTTCAAATTCACTCTGCATCTCATCAACAAAATTCATGCACAAACTATCATTTCCTCCAAAAATGATATCATCAACAAAGACTTCAACAATCAACTCTTTATCATGATCAATCTTGAAATACATATTACTATCAACAATACCTTTATTAAATCCAAGCTTCAATAGATACTTGTCCAATCTAGCATACCATTCTCTTGGGGCTTGCTTAAGTCTATACAATGCTTTCTTCAACTGGAAAACCATATCTCCCTGATTAGTCAATTGAAATCAATTAGGTTGTTCAATAAACACCTCTTCTTCTAGTTCATTTAGGAATAATAACTTGACATCCATTTGATAAACCTTGAAGTTTTTGTAAGCAACATAAGCAATAAATAGTCTCATAGCTTCAATCCTAGCAACATGGGCAAAAGTTTCTTCAAAGTCAATTCATTCCATATGTGAATATCCCTTACACACCAGTCTTGCTTGTTTCTAACAACTTCACCTTGCTCATTCAATTTATTCTGAAAGACCCATTTAGTCCCAATTACATTTTTTTCCTTAGGTCTAGGAACAAGAATCCATGTATCATTCTTCTCAATTTGTAGTAGTTCTTCTTTCATTGCTTCCACTCAATGTTCATCTTTGCATGCCTCATTGACATCCTTAGGCTTAGTCTTTGAAATCAAAAAATATTCTTTTGTAATTCTTCTCCTAGTCTGAGCACCTTTGTTCTTATCACCTATAATATGACCTTCTGAGTGATTTAGTCTTACATACCTTGGAATATTAGAGTGTTCTTGAACTTCAGGCTCTTGTGATCTTACTTCTGCACTTTCACTAGTTTCTTCCTCTTGATTTTCTTGATTCACCAAAATGATCTTAACTTGATTTGGATTCTGAACTTTCTTTCTTGAACTATCATTTTGATCATCTAAATCATATCTATAAGTTTTGGATGGTCTAACTGTGTCTTCATCAACCTTGGCATTATCAATTTTAATTAATTTCCTCAATCTCTTATTACAGCACCGATAGGCTTTACTTTTAGAGGAATAACTAAGAAAGATTCCTTCATCACTTCTAGCATCAAAATTTCCTATATCTTCATCTCTTTTGATATAAAATTTACTCCCAAAGATTTTGAAGTATCTAACAATAGGCTTATGACCTAACCATAGCTCAAAAGGAGTCTTACCGGTATCACCTTTGACATTTACCCAGTTGAGAGTGTATACAACAATAATCACAACTTCTCTCTAGTAGATACGAGGAACATTTTCTTCCAACATCATAGTCCTAGCAGCTTCTTGAATTGTCCTATTCTTCCTTTCCAAAAATCCATTTTGTTGAGGGGTCCGCAGGGCAGATAATTGTCTCTTTATTCCATTCTCTTCACAAAAAGAATTGAACTCTCTGGAAGTGAACTCACCACCTCTATCTAATCTCAGGAATTTAACCTTCAAACCCGTCTCTATCTCAACCATAGCCTTGAAAATATTGAATTTCTTTAGAGCTTTAGATTTTTCCCTTAAGAAAGCAATCCATATCATTCTAGAGTAATCATCAATAAGTAACACGAAATATCTGTCTCCTTGTAAACTTTTGACTCAAGAAGGACCACACAAGTCAGTATGCACAAGCTCCAACACTTCATTTGAACAACACTGTTTGCTCTGGAATGAAATTCTAGTTTGCTTCCCTAATTGACATTCCTTGCATATAGTATTAGTAGGCTTTATCAACTTAGGAAGAAATCTCACTGCCTGAGTAGAACTTATCTTGATAATATTGTCAAAGTTTACATGACACAATCTCCTATGCCACAACCAACTTTCATCAACTTGAGCAATCAGACAAATTTTACTAGCAACACTTAGGTGAAAGATATTACCTTTTGTTTTTGTACTTGATGCAATCACATTTCCGAAACTCACTAACATTCTACACTTTCCATCCTTGAATTGAAGATTGTATCCTTTTTCAACCATCTGTCCAACACTTAAGAGATTAGGCTTCAATCCTTCCACATATAGAACATCATCAAAATTATTCTTACCATCAAGAGAAATGGATCCTCTGCCATAGATTACACCAGCTTTGTCATCACCAAATCTTACAATACCACCATCACACTTTTCCAAGCTCACAAATTTACTTTTATCGCCTGTCATGTGATGTGAGCATCCAATGTCAATTGCCCCTTCATCTTTTTCTTCAACTCTGGCCACAAGAGCTTTCTCCACATTTTTGCAACTATTAGATTCAGTAGGCACTAGATCATCTTCCTTGATAGAAATAAATACCCATTCATCCTCACTTACATTCCCTTTATTAGATTCATCATCCATTACACCTTCATCAACAACATAATAACGCTTTCTTTGGAATCTAGGATTGTTAGGTCTTGACTTAGGAACTCTTTCTGGACACCTTGAGGAAAAATAACCTATCTTATTACAAGAAAAACATTTAAGAGGCAATTTTCATTTATACTTACCTTCTCCTTTGGCTACCCTCTTGAAAAAAAGTGCTTCAAGCTCATCTAATTTTCTCTATTCTTCTTCAATCTCTTTCATTTCTTGCTCATAATTGGAAATTTTTCTAGAAGAAATTTCTCTCAGATCATATCTTTGCTTATCTTTTCTAGAGATAGTAGCTTTGAATGTAGATTCTATCTTAGGAAGAGATTCACCAAATTCACGTAACTCAAAAGCAACAAGCTTACCAATCAACATGTCTCTAGTTACATTTATCATAGTTTGGATCTCCTCAATAGCAATAGCTTTGGGTTTGTATGCAATGGGAAAGGATATGAGCACTTTAGTAACAATTTCTGATTCATCCAATGTTCCACTAGCACATATGATACTACACACAAATTCATTCACTCTACATAAAAGAAGTGATGATATCATCTTCACCCATTCTCAATGTTTCATATTTCCCTTTCAGGCTTTGTAGATTAGAAATCTTCAAATGCGTATCACCTTCATACAAAGTCTCCAAATTTTTCTAGATCTCATAATTAGTTTGCAACTCCATTACATTTGTCATCTCAGAATTAGTCAAAGCACTCAACAATGCTTCCTTAGCCCTGATATTGTACTCAGCTTCTTTAATCTCATCAGGAGTAGAAGGACTATTTTGTGGGATAACATACCTATTCTTTGCAATTTTCCAGTAAGGTTCACCAATGCATCTTAGATGACACTCCATTCGAGTCTTCCATAAAGAATAATTTGTTCCATCAAATCTCAGACTATCCTTCTTATATGTCACCATCCCAGATCACCTCAAGCTATTAAACTTCTTTTGAGGAACCTGCTCTGATACCAATTGATGGAAACACAAGGGAAGACAATTGAGAGGGGGGTGAATCAGTTGTCATAGAAATTATAGAAATTAAACTTATTCTTAGATTTGATAAATAAACATGAAAGCATGAATCATCACCACATTAGAAACACACATAACACCAATATTTTTACATGGAAACCCTATTAGGGGAAAAACCATGGTGGAGTTTAGTCCATAATATTATACCCTATTAAAAGTATAACAAATAACAAATGGGGAATGCACATGCATTCAAGCACACTGCCTAGATCTCACCACTCAAATACAAAAATGCTACTACCCAAAGGAAGACACATTGTCTTACAATCACAACCAGATTACATCCGCAAGATTTTGAACTAAGAAAATAACATCTACTAATGCATGATTACAGTTCCAGTTAAGCACATAAACTCTTTCCTTTGCTCATTCCTTTTTACACTCCACTTCTGCCTTCAAAAGATTATTCACACTTACCACTCGGCATACATCACAACACACTTTTCTCATTGCACAAACAATCGATCATATATATCCCCAACTAGGGATAACTTCAATTACATGTCATCACAAATAAAATATGAAAATATGAAATGATTATGAACTGTCGGCCCAAATTAATAATCAATTTTCAATGCAAACCAAACACCATCAGCCACAACATAGTAAGGAACCAAAACAACATTCTCAAATTTGAAACACCTTTAATAATTTTTCCTCAAAGATCCACAACACGCTACAATCACCCTGTCGGCCATGATCATGAAAAACATGAACTCACAAAATAAAATCACCAATCGTGAGCACAACAATCAACATGGACCAACAACATAGATATAGAACATTCTAGAAACATTTGCAAGCATCATAAATCACCACAGAAGTATCTGCAATAACTCAGATTGCCAAAATCACATTATCTTCTTTTAGGAACACCAACTAAAGCAATAGAGTAACTATTTAAACACAAAAACTCATAACTCAATCAAATCTTCATGAAAACCTTTAAAACTTCATGTGGATAGACTAGATATACTTGGCAAAAAAATATTTAATCCACAACCTCTTATCATCAATATACTTAGCCAGCCACCATTCTGAACTTCACTGCATCACTGACAACTTGCAACTTCTTTTATTACAATTTTATCAATATCCTCGATATATACAACCTTAAAGACATTAATGCTTGACATCAATGACAACCACATATCAGCAACATCCAAAAAATTGAGGCTCCTTAGAATTTACATATTCCTTCATTAGGGAATATAAAGCCAACCCGATCCACTTAAACCTTTCGATAACATCATGCACACCTGCTATCAAAGATGATTATTCTTCTATATCATGGGATAATGTGAGTAATAATTGAAATGTTCTTAATGTTGATCCTCCTTTTGAGGAAGATGATCACTTTGTCAAAGAGGCTAATGTTGGTAATCCTATCAAGAATGCTGATAGTGACCATGTAGAAGAGTGTGATCCCCATTGTTGGAATAAGGATCTCTATGGAGATCTTATATTATCTTCTATCTTCATGTCTTCCTCTTGTGAGTAGTCAAAATATTCTTCACAAGAGAAAGGGTTGCTTCCTTTTCCTCATTATTTGTCTAATCAAGAGCGTATCTTGTTGAGGCTTCTTAAATCCTGCTTGATTACTATTCCTTCTCCTACATGTAAGAAATCTCATAAGCATGATAAAGAAAAACATTCTTTCTATGCATACCATCAAGTGCCTAGCCATTCCACTAGTGAATGTAAGGCCTTGAAGGCCAAGATACAAAAACTTCTTGATTTAGGTACCATCACTCATTTACTTGTTGATGAACCTACCTCTTCTTCAAATGACAAGTGATATTGAGGTCTACCTCTATCCTGTGTGTTCTAAGTATCTTGCATGGTTCTCCTCCCCTATATGTTGGGGGTAGTGATAACTTGTTCTAGAGATGTGTGTCCCTCTCAAAGGACCCCCTCTTTTCTCTATGTATTTCAATTGAAGCATCCCTTGAGTGGATCCATTTTTCTTTTGAAGGGTTCCCAAGGGAGCCCCTTTGAAATATTTTATCTCAAATGAATTCTAAGACATCTAGCTTGGGGGAAACTCGACTAGACATATTTCATATATTTGCATCTAGCATGGAGGAAACCTAACTAGACCTCACTTTCAAACAATGTGTCCCTTTAGTGGACCACTCTTCTTTTGAAGGGTTCTCAAGGGACCCCTTTGAAATCCTTTCAATTTCTTGACTGTCTGTGTGACTTTCTGCTTGTTTGCCTGCGTGGCTGCTCTTTGTCTTCTAACATGTTTTATTTGTGGATTAGCATGTTGCTTTGTAGGTGTTCCTATGAAGCCGCTTTCCATTCTGACTCTACGGAGTCCCCTGAAATTGGGATTCCTTCATGAGAGATAACTTGGGGGTTTCATTCTTGCAGGTCTGTGGGCCTTTAAGGTACTTACTTCATTTGACTTACTTCATGAGAGAGAACATGGGGGTTGCCTTCTTCCAGGTTTGTGGGCCTTTGATGTACTTTGTGAAACTTTGTAGTTCTGTGGAGCTACGAAGTCCTTTTATTCAAACCTCCTCAGGAGAGAGTACCTATGGAGCCATCTCTCTTGGAATTTTCATTCCTTTTTAGCTTCTCCATCTTTCTCTTAATTTCCATTTCTTCTCAATTGTGTATACCGGATGGAAGATCTGCATCTTCTTCATCCTAAGTGTATGCTTGTTCTTTCTTCAATATTGGTTGCTTCCCTAACTTTTGAGTGTATTCTTCTATCGAAGCAATCCATCCTTACATTCTTCTCTTCATTTTAGAATTCTTTTGTGTGTTGTTTCTTAATTTGGGGATGAAGCATAGTATTGAGACAACCTTTTACATCGAGGTCTCTATCACTTTGCTGACTCAAATCCTTTAGTTTTTTATGTTCTAACATTATTGTCTTGTGCAAGTCTTTCTTGTCTAATGTGTTTGTTTTGTAGGTCTTTAGCTTGGGGCATGCTTCCTTGGTTCGAAGAGCTTTCTGCTTCCTCTACAATATCCTTTTGGTATCATGATGTTATTTATGTTTAGTAGACTTCCTTTAGCATGCATATTAGTGTAGATTCATATGCTCGCTATAGTGGGGGGAAAATGTAATGGCGTAAAATTGTATCCTTTGCAATTTCACATACATTCTTGTATCCACTTTAGTTTCCAATACCTTAGCATCTTGTGTAGGATCATTTTAGTCCTTGCATCAACATTTTTCCCCTCTAAGGATGCTTTGAACCCCTTTTCAACAGCTACTCTTGCACGTTTGCTTTACATCGAACCTTGTAATTTTCCAGTTTGTGTCATTTTGTAGCACAATGTGTCTAGACACTAGTGAACTACACAAATGTCTGCATGCTATGCTAGTGTCTTGTGACATTTTGAAATTAAAATGACTATTTTCGAGCATGTTTCCCACTTGTTAGCAAGTTTTATTGGTGGTTACAGCTTGAGATGCCTTGTAATTGTCCGAGAAGCTTCTTTTTGCTTCTCTTCTCTCCTTAAAAGATATTTTTTCAATTCATTTGTGCTTCTATCTTCTTTCTAGCCTTGGATCTAGAACTTCTCTCTTATTACCCTGCTTGCACAACTCCATACAACTTGCTACAAAAACTTCAAGTACACTCAATCTTTCACAACACCCTTTGCCACACCTTTGGCTCTTGCAACTATATTTTTCTCCCTCTTTGGATTCCTTAAGCCTTGGAACTAATACCTCCCTTGTCTTGTGCTTGTGAGCATCTTGGGATCTCACACATCCCCTATCTGTTTCACCTATACTTTGTGATACGAGTTCTCCTCCTTGAGTAGGGATTGCTTTTATCACCTTACTTCATGATACAGTTTCTCCTCCTCGAGTGGGGATTGCTTTTATCACTCCTTTATCCATTTCTCTTTATCTATCTAGCTGTCCATGGAGGTGGGAACACCAAAATGGGGGTTTGATTGAGGCAAACCCCTATATAGCCCCAACATTTTCTCCAAATATTACGCATGCAGGTATTGAAGATATTTCCTTGTAGGAGGCTTCATTACTTGGGTGGTTGTAAGCATTTTATTTCTCCTCTTTAAATTTATCTTTTATACTTCTTTATTTCAGCTCTATAATATTCTGCTACTTTCCTACATTGTAAGGTTTTTAGCAATGAGAGTAGAAGTAGACACTTTGTGATTTTCTACAACATTCTCAGTTTTCTGTCCGTACAAGATGACAATGCACTATGCTATCATCCATGTGTCTCACTGACGTCCTTCGACCAAGAGCCTATTAGTCTATCCAGAAAACCTTTGTGATTTTCTCTTTCTGATTCTAAAACTCTCATGTTATTCTTTGAGGTAGTTTAGAGTAGTTCACCCCTTGGGAATCTCTTGAGAATAAAGAGACTCATGAGTAGTGAATCCCCCTTCTCTACAATTATATATCAAAAATAAGAAATCATTAGAATTTTGATGCATAATATCCTTATCCTACATGAGGTGTATTGCTAAATTTGCATTAGCCGTGCACATTGGAGACCACAACTTGATTTTTTGTATTTCAGAGGAATTCAAAGATTTAAATATTTCTATGCAAAATATTGAGAATTTATTGACTCATTAATTCTCAAACAATAACACATCATTTGTCTTCTTCTATTCTAACAAGATCTCCATAAATTTTGAACCATTCGATACTTCTACTAATGATTGATAGTCATGAATCTTTGGTATCTCTTTGATGAAAGTGGGATCCACCATTCTAAATTTGCACTAACTAGCCTATGATGTTGTAATGGCATAAAATTGCACCCCTTGCAATTTCACATACATTCTTACATCCACTTTAATGTCCACTCCCTTAGCATCTTGTCTAGGCTCACTTCAGCCTTTGCTTTAGCCTTTTTCCCCTATTAGGATGCTCCAACACCCCTTTTCAGTAGCTACCTTTGTGCATCAACTTTGCATCAAATATTGTGCTTTTCCCATTCATGTCATTTTGTAGTGTGATGAATTTAGACACTAGTGCACCATGTAGACATTTGTGAGCCATGCTAGCGTCCCACGATGTTTCAACATTCAAACGACCATTTCCATGCTTTTTTTCCACTTGTCAATGAGTTTTGTTGTTGGTAATAATTGGGAATGCCTTGTAACCACGCGGGAAGCTTCTTTTCCCTCTTTAAAAATCATCTTTTCACTTCATTGGAAACTCTCTTCTATCTCTAGCTTCATTCCAACTTCTAACTTCTTCTACTTCTTGGCTCCTCTCTCAAACATTCTCCCTTCTTGTTATTTTTCTTGCACAACTCAATACAACTTGTTACAACAACTTCAAGTTCTCTCAAGCTCTCTTAGCAACACTCTTTGTAGCCCTCTTGGCTCTCACATCTATCTCCCTTGTCTTATGCTTGTGAGCATCCTGAGATTCCATATCCCTTATCTATTGTATCCTTACTTCATGATATGGGTTCTCCTCCTTGAGCGGGGATTGCTTTTATCACCTCTTTTGTGATACGAGTTCTCCTCCTCAAGCAGGGTTTGCTTTTATCACTCATACTTGGTGACTTGCAGGTTCTACTCCTGAAGTAGGTTTTGCTTTCACCACATGCTTTGTCCATTTCAATTACTCTCTCTCTTTCTATCTAGCTGTCCATGGAGGTGGGAACACCAAAATGAGGGTTTGATTGAGGCAAGCCCCTATACATCCCCAACACTTTCTCTCAATCTTACATACGTAGGTATTGAAGACATCTACTAGTTGGAGGCTTCATTACTTGGGTTTATGTGAGTATTTTCTATCTCTTATTCTCCTACTTTATCATTTATTCTTTACTTTGCTTTAGTTCTCTCACATTCTGTTATTTTCCTATGCTTTAGAAGTTCTCAACAATCAGAGTAGAAGTAGTCATTTAACTATTTTCTATGATAAACTTTCTTTCTGGTCCATATAGACGCTAGCGTGCCAAAGAGACATCAACACATCGTGCTATCATCCCAAACCCATGTTGCCATCCATTAGCCGAGAGCTTGTTATTTTTCCCAAAAAATATTCTTGACCTACTCTTTCTAATTCTAGAACTCTCGTGCTATTCCCTGAGGTATTTTAGGGAAGTTCACCTTGTGGGGCTCTTTGAATGAAGAGAACTCAAGATTAGCAAATCCCCCTTCTCTACAGATGCACAAAGGAAAAGTCTTAAATTTCTTTTTTCTTAAATACTATGTGATGATGCCAAGTTTCTGTTTGGTACACTTCCTTTCTACCATGAGACTAAAACCACTAGCTTGTTGACTTGTTATTGACAACCAATGGTGCAATTTTTTTTATCTTTTAGTGTTTCCATCTCCAAAAAATTGTGCCAAGATGAAACTTGTTCAAAAAAAGGATCCTCACACATTTTCTTCTTTATTTTTATTGGGCCTAACCATTAATGACTTATATCTTTTCACCAATAGCACAATGTTATGAATGTGTCACTTTTTTAAAATTTTGTTGCACTATGATGACATGTGGAGGTTCTTTGAAAAACACCAACATCTTTATTATATTTCTTAAAGAATGATGAATGCCATTAAATATTGACCTAGATATTTTGGCCAATAGCGCAATATTTAAAATTGTTGAGACTAAAAATGTTTAAACTATTGTTAAATGTTTACATGTGGAATCCTTGTTTCTAAAAATTGACTAGTTTTATCTTGTCATAAAAAGAATTGAAATTATAAACTACTTCTTGATGATAATTCAAAACAAAATGTAGAGAAAAGCTCTACAATAACAACATGGTGAGCTCAAGGGATTGCAACAACTTCATTTTTTCTTCATATTTATTTTTAAGCCTAGAAAAATCTTTAAAATTTTACTTTTTCTCTTGTATGGATGCTTATAAAATTAAGCATGGATTTTTGGATGATGTAGGGCTACTTGAATATACTAAGCATGCATCACCAATGTAGTCATATAACACTACTTCAATGTAATTCCTAAGGGGTGAAAAAATTGATGTACATGAAGGAATTCCCATAGGATAATGGTGTCCATACTAAAAAACCATGACTAATCATACACCATGCATGGAAAAATTAGAGATATTATACATTGTTACTCTTTAAGTTTTTTGGAGGAAAAACATGTACCTTAAACTACCAACTATTGTAGATATATAACGTTCTCTTAAAATACTAATCAATAACAAGATACAACAACAATAAAGTTATTATTGGACAAAAGAATTACCACCTTTCTCAAAAGAGGCAATCCTTGAAGTCATCTAAACTCTAAGGAAAATAAACAAATTTGTCTTATCATTCCAAACATAGAATGTGTAAATGAAACATGGCGGATTTATAAACATTTTATTGTCTGTCATTATTCAAAACTCTTAGTATATGGGGCCACATAGCCATAGTTAGACAAATCATGGGCCATAAAATTTCTATTTGTCTTCTCCCTTGTATAATCTAATATGATCATGCCATTGTATCCAATGGGGGATGGGCATGATATCTTATGATGACTTAGCATGCCTTTGATTTGTAGGGATTATAACTATTTTTGTCTTAGGCATGCCATTTTGTGGGTATAATATTCATGATGTCATACCACACACTTAACATATTTATATACAAAAATGTAGGTTGCACAATGGATTTATATATGGAATTGTAGGATTATGGCACATTTTATCTTATATTGTTCTAGATTTGCTTTCTTGGTAGTTTGGTTTGTTATTTATTTAATAATTTTCAAAGAGTTTTATTCTTGATAGTGATATACACTTATACCATGAATTCTATGTTTAGTCCCGATATAATTTTAATGTAGATTAAAAAACATATCACATTTTCCAATACGGTATTTTCTTTTTTCTTGAGTTTATGTCATGTGTTCCTAATAGTTTGGGATTTTGTTTATTTAATCTTTCTTTTAAATGAATTTTTTTTGCATGGTGACATACACTTATTTGATGTCTTGTATGTTGAGTCTAAATGGAAGTTTAATGCATATTCAAAAACACATTATAATTTTGAACATTGTGAAGTGGAAGTCAAAACACACAGTATGCTTTGTAGCCTACAATTTCTTATACCATATAGTGTGTGCAATTTTAAGTGTGTACTTTGAAGGTTACCCTATGCCATAAAGTGTAGGTTAAAAAAAAAGTTTTGAAATCTACTATTTGTTATAATATATTCATAACTATACATATATTTGTATGCATTTGAAATAACAATTGTATTCCACAACAATGTGTTTGTGTATGAGAAATTGTGTGTTTCAAAAAATGTCATGTTTTGTAACTTGTATTTCACAAGGTATCCAGAAAACACCGTATTTTTTATTCTATACCATAGAGAAGTGTATTGTGCACTTTCTAAATAATATCAATAATGGTGTTATTGCTATTTGAATTGTAGACTTGGATATAGACAGTGCAAAACTAGAGGGGTTGGGTACGTTATGAAGTGTAGGTTAAAACACATAGGGTGTTTTGCAACTTATAATTTCTTAGACTAGGCAACAAACGTGCAGTGTCAATTGTGTACTATGAAGGTTACTATTACATGTTAAAAAGTACATGTTTTTGAACCTCCTATTTCTTATAAGGCATTCATAACTGTACATATCTCCATCTACATTTCATGAAATTAATTAAACGTATAACTTATTGTAGGTTTCAAAACACAACATTTTGCAACCTACACTTGATTTGTCTAATTTTATTTTAAAACCCTAGATAAGTGAGAAACCAAAAATATTAGAATTAGTTCTAATTTGTCTTTAGGGTTATTTAAATTTGTGATTTTATCTTGACCCATCTATTTTGTAGGTGACATTAAAATTTAGAACAAATTAATCATGTCATGATGATAGTGTGTTTGGGTATAATAAATTGTAATTTTAAAACATACCATGTTTTTGCAACTTGTAGTTCACAAGGTACCAAAAAACACTGTGTTTTGTAACCTAAATTGTGGAGATGTGTATTCCTTTTTCCCAATAATAGTAACAATGGTGTTGTTTCTATTTGAAATATAAACTTGTATATACATAGTTAAAAGATACATGGGTTGGGTATGTTACAAATTGAAGGTTAAAAAACATAGTGTGACTATTGATCTTTGATTGTCACATACCCAATTATAGTTGATAACAAAAATTCCTTTAAAAAATTTAGATATCCATATAGCAGACTAGTCTAGTTAGGTTTTTTTTAATATTTACTATCTCTTTAGCTTGAAAAGACCCACTAGTTCAATTTTCCTTACTTTTCCCTTCAGCATAATGTAAACAACATCAATATTTTATTTTTCTTATGTTTGATTAGCCTATAAATAGTACTACATTTCTAATAGAAATGTCCAAGTCTCAACTTAATAGAGATTGATTATAAACCTAAAATGTGTATTTGATAGCAAGATGAAAAAAGAATCATGTTGGAATATACATTATTTTTTTCAAAATAGTCTTAAATTACAATTTAACTAAATATATAAAACATGAAACAAGTATAACTCACTTAATTTTTTTATTCAACCCTTACATGTATCCCACCTGCAAGTTGTATATGCACTCTTCTTCCCATATTAATTTACTACACTCCAACATTATAAACATATGGTCTTTTTATGCATTGGATTAAAATCTTCATACATTCTCAAACTATACAAAATGGTCTGTATAGTGATCTTCATACCATATCACAATGTTGACATCAATGACAACACTATACTGCATACTCTACAACCTATACTCATACCTCATGCTCATGTTGCCAACAAACATATCAATTACACACTCCTTAGTCTTCCAAAAATATTCCTCTTTTTCATTAATGGCAACATGCAAAAAATCCTTCCAAAACTTCTCTCCCCCTTTACATCAAAGGAAAAGAGTGCATACTTATGTTCTTTTCCCTCTTAAATACATGATTTTATATTTATCGGATTACATACCTACTCACATATGCACATACTCATATATATATATATATATATATATATATATATATATATATATATATATATATATATATATATATATATATATATATATATATATACACACATATATATATTCATATATTCATACATACATACAAGAGAGTAATAAATTGAAAAATTTGTCTGCCTCCCCCTAAGGGTGCTATCTATGCTACCAGATCAAAATTTTCACTAAAAAGTTTCCTTATAACATTCACATATGTACACTAAAATCTTGAGGTGTGTTTTCCATTCCTCTTGGTTAGGCCAGGAATTTTTCTCTAAGTTTCAAACTCCATCAGAAGTTATTCATCATCATCTAGAGTGATGGGTACCAGATTTAAATTTGAAGCTTTGTCTACACTCATCAAGGCATTGGAGATAGGTAATAATTTAGTGTTTACCAGATCCTTGAGATGACCAAACTACATTATTGTCTTCTCCTTTTGAACTTGTAGTTGGAATAACTACTCATGCAAATTCTCAATTGCAGATCCTGTGCTCCCATCAAGATACTATGTTAGATCATAGGCACTAGAGGCTTTTTCTATTTGGGATTCAATTGAGTCCATCTCATATTTTATGCTCTTAGTGGAGCTTGACCATTTTATGCAAAATTGAGATAACTTTTTGGCTTCTACCAAGCAATCCTATACAATTTTGATATTATCTTGAAATTTGTTGTGTATGGAGGGGCACTTCTCAATTATGTCTAATAACCTCTTCTCATTCACCTTTGTGTCTCTCCTTCTCCAATTTCTCTTTCAACCCAGTAGACTATACCTTGAATGAATCAAGTAAAAACTTTAAATTCTCCATACCAAATAAAGAGTTATCAATACTTACTTTAGGTATGTTTTCTTGTATAATCTTTACCACCTCCTCAATCAACTCTAAAATTTTCTGATGTGTCTATAGAAGTTATTTTTGGGAAAAATAATGGACATCATCACCTAATTAAAGTTTATGCAATTGATAAATTTTATTCATGTCTACTTGCCCCTGTTGCATTGGAAGTTGTAATAATTCAAAAGATACTATCGGTTGAAATTGTAATTGCATGCTTCAATTTTTTTTCAATGGATCTTTGGAGGAACTAGAAGATTCTCCAATTTCATTTGCACTATCTTCTACAAATTTTTCCTTCAAATACTTTTATTTGTCACTAGAATTAACCAGTGTCTCCTCATCCTTCTTTTCCTTTGTACTAGATATATTCAAGGTGCTAAATTCCCATTATCCATCAATATATGAGAGCTATCTAGAGGCATACTTATCTCTGAGTTACCTTGTGCATCCTTTCCATTCAATTAAGATTTTGGAGTGGGTGTGTTATGTTCTGTGGGTGCATCCTCCTTTTGTTCCTCTATAGCTTTTACCGAGCTGTAGTGGTGCTTTCTCCAAATAGAGGAAAATCATCAACAAAATTTTTAAATACAGTGTCTTCTCCACTAGTAACTCCTTCCTTTGCTACATTTTATTCCACATATGGAAGAATTTTATCCTACACATTTTCTCCTTCTGTCCCATGCTCATGTTGAGCATCCTCTTATTGTGCTTCTTCTACAATATTTACTTTTGGATCTATCATGTCATCATGTATTTCTTCTATGCTGTCTAGAGTTAGACCTAATTCTTTTGCCAAATTGGTAATTTATTCTCAATGGTCTCCTTTCTTAATCTTTCAAAGTCATCATTGTCGTGACTCATCAAAGTGGTAACCCTTTGTTTTTTTTTGAATTCTTTGTTGTATACCTGATCCAATCCATCCTTATTCTTATCTGAAAGGGGTGCACTAATCTTTTCCAGAGTGGACACCTTCATTCATGCATCATCATCAAATGCATTATGTTTCCTTGCATACAAAACTCCTTTCAAGTCTCTAGGAAGCTAATCTTCTATATCTTTCATGTTTAGAACATCCAAATCTATCATATATCTAACAATTGCTTCCTCAATAGTTATTTTATCTATATCATCTACATCTGGGTAAAAAGTAGTAGTCTCCTAAAGATTCCCATATTCAACAATGTTGCTTACTAGAGCTTCAAGCTTCATAGGACTATGCTTCCTTGTTGGAGGGTAAGACTTCTTATTCTTTTCTTCTTGTGCCTTCTTACCTTTATTGGATTCAAGTTTCTTCTCCCTCATTTGTATCCTATAACCTTCTTTTTCTTTCTCAACTTCAGCCTCACTATCAACATCAACAATATCAATATATTTTTTTTTTCACTTGATTCTCCTTGTGATACTTCTAGATTTATTTTCTATACCAACTGTGGTCCTTCTTCTTCTTCTTACTCATATTCCACATTCACACCCATATAATTTTCCCTTGTAGCTTTTATTTTCACTCTTCTTGCAATGCTTGTTTGCTGTGGTGCCGAAGTGGCCCTTTCTTTCTCAGGCATATTTTGTTGTTTAGCTAGAGATACTTTCTCCTCTATCAGAGCACTTGTAGATTCTTTCCTTTTTTTTCCTATAGCAATATTTTTCCTAGAGGACTTGGGGGTGACCTGAGGAGTAGTAGAAATCCTACCAGACCTTCTTCTACTAGATGATCCTCCTGGAGCATCACACATAGCATTTTCCTTCTCAACTTTCTCCTTAGAAATCCCCATTGCCTCCACAAATGTTGTCATTTTTTAATTTGTCTTTGTTATTTTCTTTTATATTTTTTCCATATGCACTTCCATGGAATTATCTTTGTAGGTGCCATATCTCTCCTAAATAGTGTCCCTAGGTTTTCTTAGCATTAGATCAACCAAACCAACAACTACATTCTCTTCAGCTTCATATCCTAGTTTTGGGATCCACATGGTTCTAGGCTCTACAACCTCCATTATGCAACAATTTTTATTCACCATGAAAATGATGTCATTCTTGTATTTTTCTACAACACTTTTTGGTATCCTTTCTCTAGCCTTCATCATCCCTTGAATTTTTCTGAAGAAAACCCATAAAGCAATTTCCTGTGCTTTGGCATCACCCAACCTCAGCAGGTGATCCCTGATTTGATGAGAAATAGGTCTATCTTTTAACCATACTATGTTCCTTGTGTTGGTAACCTCATTTAAAAATTAAAATAGTAAAATATGATTAGTGTGCCAAACTTCAAAGGATATTTTGAATCCTTTTTCTTTTGAAGGTTCTCCATTAATTGAGCTCTTAATAATTCAAACAATTCATAGTTTTATCCCTTCTTTACTAGTTCATAAGCTATGCAGATTGCAGTTGCAAACATAGAATTCTCTTTACTAGAGAAGTAAATCTTATAACCAATCATCATAGCAACATATCCAACTACTGGATCTCATATGTCCTTGATTGTCAAGGCCCTCTTAGCCTACTTTACATTGGTTAACTCCATAACAACTTCATTCTTCACAAATTTCAAGGTTGGAATAGGTCCAATTGAGCAAAAACCTATCAAAATTAACCCTAATCGCCTCCTTGTTTATCAAATGTGGTATATCCAACCACTTGAATTTGTCATAGTTAGGGATCAATGTATACCTAACCCATTCTTTGACATAGAAGAAGTTTGGGAAATTGGTCAAGACATCTTAGTTTTTTTCTACCAAACCTTCAAATTTTGATTTCAACTCAGACTCATCTCTGGCGAGCTCATTGTACCATACATCAGCCAAATTCACATGATTATATTCTTCCAATTTGTTATGAATATAAATTTTGATATCCCTAGTATGCAAAACACCGTATGGAATATGCGAAAATGCACCAAATGGGTCATCTTCCATGGATTTTTAGGGTGTCTTTTGAACTTCATTCGAGGTCATTTTGAAGCCTCATTAGCTTGTGGTGTATACTTTTTTGTAGCAAATGAAAACTGTAAGTACCTTTTAAATCATTTTTTGGTTAGGGGTTCACTTGCACCAAATCTCAATTTCTTCAATCAATCCACTTCACTCTTTGTCTACTCTTCTCTCCTTGAGTGTTGATTTGAAAATTAATATTGATTGAGTGACATCACTTATAAGTCCTTTGGAAATTGACCTAATTCTGTGTCGAATTCTTCAATCGATAAAGCTATCAAACATTAACTGCACTGCACAGTCACCTTCAGATGCTCCACAAACTTTTGCTTCTTGATATTTTTCATTGGTATCTTCTCCAATAGGTCAATAATATTGAACCACACCTCATATTCACACACTGAAGCATTAGTATGATTTTTTTGGTAGGAGATGAAAGATATTTCATTAATACTCCCATTGATCCAAGTCTCTTAACTTAGTTTTAAGAGGAAATATCTACACCAGATGCTTGTACAAACTTTTCCTTAACCTCTTTCTCCTCCTTTTCTAGATCTTTTTAATCTCATTCTTTGTCTCTACCAAATCAATATTTTGTATTGGATTATTCTTCTTTTTTTGATTATCCTTCTTCACATTTTTGCTTCCACAAAACTTAGAGATGTTTCTAGGTCTATTGCAATTGTAACATATGAAATTCTTTTGAACAAGCTTGCTTCCATTCATTGTAGATATTTATTGATTAAATTTATGCCCAAAACCATTGCATGTATAACAGTAGCCATTGAAAGATTGAACCATCCTACCATTGTTATACCCATTCATCATCTTATTTTTGTATTCACTAGCTTTATGACCAAATCTTTTGCATGTAAAACACTGATTAGGAAAAGATTGAACATTTTGATTCATTTTGCTTCTACATTCCATAGTCTTATGTATAAATTTATTGAAAGAATAAAAGAAAACCATTAAAATATGGGTACCTTTGTGCATTTGGTTGTCTGATCGATGGTCTTTTGGCTTCCTTCCTTTGATTCTGGACCTGCTTGCCATTTCTCTTCTTGCCTTTAGTCTTCTTTTGTTCATTCTTCTATTTTGCTTTTGAACTTTCACCTTTTTCAAACTCTAAACCTTCTTTGTCTTTGGAAGCTTTCTGATTTGCAACCATTTCATCAAGCATGACAGAGCTCTTCTTGAATTCATCTTCATGATTCTTTTCTTTTGCAAGATCTGATCTCAAATTCACAACTTCTTGTTCAATATTTTTACATTCTTTATATTTTTTTTTACTTTTTCATTTAGGAATTCTTCAACTCTTTTTCCTTCTTCAACTTGAACCTTTAGACTAGTAATTGTTTCATTTGCTTACCTCAACTGCTCACTAACTTCCTTGTCTTTCTTTGAATTTCTTGAATTTCTCTTTTAACTTTTTGATGCATTCATTTGTTTCATTGACATTTTCTTTCAAATCTCTATTTTCACCTTCACTCCTTTCCAAATATTCAAGAGCTATTTTGAGTTCTCCATTAGGTGTGTGCAAGAAGTTGAGTCCACCTTTTGGCCAAAAAGTAGAATCATAATTTGTCACATTTGACCTTAAAATTTGAAGCACTTAGAGATGGAATCTTTAAAAAAGTCACTTGGAGTCTAGTTTCCAAATATACAATTTATTTGAATGCTTAGATGATACAAATTGATTTTTAATAGGAGTTTCTAAAAACCAATGTTTAAAAGTCATTTTATTTTACCGTACCATGCATATGTACATCATCCATATTTTGATATAAATAATCATATTTTTCTAAATCCATTTGGGAAAAGATTTGTAACTCATTGAAGAACATTTTCAATATTTTTTTGTAATTTTTTATAGAATAATTCTTTTGTTAATTTTTACATTGGCCATATTTGTTTTTTTGAGAAATCATCATGTACATCACACATAAGATGACCTAAACTTATCATTTTTTAATTTTTTAAAAATTGAAAATAAATGTCTAAAATATGCTTTTTGTACAATTCTTTTTTCAAAATATCATTTTAATAAAAAGCTATTAAAATACTAAAAAACCATGATATATCAAGTTTATGGACTAGTTTCAATAGAAATTAATTGAAAAATAGAAAAAAATAATTCAATTGTAAAAAAAATTACATATTTGGAACCTACACTATCTCATCTATAATGGGTTTTATTTCATCAAAAAATTCTACAAAAAAGGTCTCCAAACATATGTCCAAAGTCACTATTTTCTTGTGACATTGACATGACCTTCAAGTTGTAGGTCAAACCAGGTCCAAAGCTTAGGTTTGGGTCCCCAAGCCTTTTCCTGAATTGAAAAAAAAAAGAAAAAACCTGACTAAAAATTCAAATTTTAAAAAAACAAGATCCTGTTTTGTAGAAATGGGGTCTTGTTTCATAAAAAAAATATTTTTTTATGAAATAGGATCTTGTTTTTTGGCTTGGGGACGCAAAGAAAAATGAGATCCCATTTTCTAAATAACACGATCCCCTTTCATTTTTCCCAATTTCCAGGGCTTTTCTAAGTTTGAAACTTCCACCTTAAGTGGACTCAACTCCGTTCTTTCACCTCATTCATGTCAATCATGCAATATTCTTTTGTAAATCCAACTATTAGAATAACTTCCAGAGGAGTAGGAAATCTTCTAACAACCATGTGTTCAATCTCCAAGATCTTTCCCCAAGCAGTTAAGCTCCTTCCAAGGAACCAAGATCTGATACCAATTGTTGAACACCCAAAATATAAAGAGGGGGGTGAATCATTATTCTTTGAAACCACTTGAACATTTAAAATTTCATTCCACATAACACATTCAATTTGCAATAGGAAAGGAAAACATGAAATTAACTATTAACATGATCACATAACACATGAACACCAGATTTTTTATGTGGAAAACCCAAAATCGGAAAAACCATGATAAGGATTAGCTCACAATATATTATAACTAGTTATAAGATATTATAGAAGTTCTCACTATAGGTGAACTCACTATCCAACTGGACTCACTACCCACTGAAAAAAGTAAAGATAGAAGAGAGTGGTGGCACATAGCCATGATTTTAACTATAACAATTGCATCTATTATATGCATGGATTACATTTCCATTGAAGCTCAATACATAGACTTTATACACTTCATATTGATCTACACTAACAGTCTACTTTGCTCTACATTCACATGACTCTCACACAATTTGCATCAAAAAATATTATCACATCACACATATATCCACAACACTGAAAATGAACTCATATATATATATATATATATATATCCATCACAACCTCAAACATCAACAACACCAATTAGGTTGGCCTAATTAGATGTATTATACAAAATATACCTTGTCAGCTCATCATACACACATACACGCTTCATGCCAAGATTCAAAACATATCAAATCCAAATAGGTCAACATGGCGCTATAATAGCTCCCACATAATGGATCAATGCTTATTTAAACTTTAGAATACTAAAAAATTATTAGCTCAGCATCGGTAATGACCAAACAACAAAATTTACCCACTTTCAATCACAAATAGATATGGGGACCTCAAAACTTCATACCACTTGGAATTCAGATATACTTGAAACCTTTCGACACTCCCACAAATTTGTAAAGCTAGATACCAATCCTCAGAGGAGTGAAAATTCACCAAAACATGCATTTTAAATAGGAAATAATGTTACTACTAGACCCAAACTTCTATCATCCATAACTTCTACTCTAGAAGGGAAAAAAATGTGAAAATATATAAATAGATGCCCCTTACATCCAAAAAAAGTATATTAAAACCATAGAGAAAGATTCTTCACACCAAACCAATGCAAACCAAAATATCAAAAGTCTTGTACATAGAAATACTTGTTCTAATACTTAACCAATTTTCCCTTTCATCTATCTTCACTAGATCAAACCTTCTTGAAAATACACACCAGATTACAATCTTCATGCATGCTCAAACTATACAAAATGGTCTGCACAATGATCTTCATACTGGATCACAATGTTGACATCAAGGACAACACTGTACAACCTATACTCATTCCTTGTGCTCATGTTGCCAACAAACATGTCAATGAAAAAATCCTTAGTCTTCCAACATATATACATTCTTCCTAAATGTGGGATGAAACAATCAATCAACTTGTTTATGATTTTAAAATAAATGTCAATGTAGGAAATAATAATTTTCAAGCTTTCTTCTCTACATAAACAACACGAAGGGAAAACTATGAATACCAATAAATTCAAGAAATTTCACCATAGCCTTAAACAAATACCATGCTATTATAAACTAGAAATGAATATAATTCATTTACATTCAACCATAAGAAACAAAACCCCGATGTAGCAATTTCATTAATTTGTGCTAACTTTTCATATTGCCTACAAAAAGATGGGGTTAACATAAAAATTGTAAATTAAAAAAAATAAGAAAAAAACATAGCCAAATTGGATGAAGGGATGTTGTATTGTGTCCCTACATACATCCATGTTATCCATCTCTTCTAAATTTGTGCACCAAAGTGTGCGATCTTCCTCTTTCTTATGAATGGGGCTATCTTAGGAAACCATCAAATACACAAATGAAAACATAGTTCTTTTGGCAATATTTTATCGTCCATTATTTTTTTTAAATGTCAAAATATGGGGCCACATCAATTATGATCCATCATTTTAAAAAAATCCCATAATATGGGGCCACATGAGAGCAGTCGAAAATGGCATGGGGTTGAAATGTCCATCTGGCTACCTCTCTCATCTAATCTCTTCATCATGCCATGTCATGGGAGATGATGCGTGATGCATTTTTTTTATGTTATGATGTCTTAAACATGAAATTTTTTAGAGAGAATATATTTCTCCATGGTTTAGTATTGATTTGTTGTGAAAAATTACATCTTCATGGCCTTAGGGATGGAAACTTTTCATTCAATAAGAAATCGTATTAAAAAGTTGCCTAAATGGACAACATCTATTGCTAGCTCCACTATTCGAGATAAATATCTTGCAAAATTAAAAAAGTATTAGCCTAAAATTATGGCATGAACAAGTATCTATAACACTCCATTAGAGATACTTTATAAATTTCTCCAGGTGTACGATAGATCAAATTATCTTGACAATTGCAAATATTGGGACAAAAGAGCCATGATTTATTACATATGCAGAATCACACTTCTCTTTCACCAATTATCTAGTACATAGGAAATGACCCACACTTTTCATACAACCCATTTCAATCATATTAAAATATTCAAAAAACCCATGTGGTGGTTGGTATTGAATTATTAATTAATCTCTAAAGGGAAGATTTTCTAATAACATCATTCAATACATACACATTAATGACACTGAATGAATGATTATTAATGTTGAAAAGAGCCCAAAGATATTATTTAGTGGGGTCACATCTTTGGAAAACTAAATTTTGATTCCACATTAATAATAAAAGGGTGACAAAATCACCATATCCTACTTTGTGCTGACTGCACAAAATATGGTTAGAAGGCTAGATCACATGATAAGTAGAAAAAAGTAAAACTTTAAAATTTAACCTCTTACAAGTGGTGAATGTCCAAACTTATTTATTTCATATGAACATCACTAATGGAGTACTTCCATGGGGTTCCATCACCCTCTTAACATTCCAAGAAATATAATTCATGGGTTGGTGTCAAGCGACATCTCATCAACATCTAGCTTAACTAGAGTCAAATAGTTATTTTGCAACATAGTATTATTTGTGTCAAATCTTCCAATTTATAAGTGGGGAGGAACTTGATGGCTCTTTTTTTGTAATTTTTCTTCTTCCAAATTTCTTAGTTTGAGACATCCTCTACATAGTAGGAGGTGGTGAATAAGGATGGGTATTGACAATGGTTGGTTGATTCAAAGTTGATGCCATCAGTAGGACTTGAACAATTTCACCTCAAAAGATGCCTTCATAGGGGGAAGGGAGAGGTTTTGAAACATTAATAGCTTGATTCACCAAAGTAGAAGTTGTAGGGGAGGGCTCGCGAGAGAAATAAGTTTTGGTCGTGTTACTAACAACCATAAACTAAACTTCCTCATGTTTTACTAGCGTAGACTCATCGAAAGAGGGTTGAACAATGACCTTAAGGTGTGAAGAGACTAAGGATAAATATTTAATCTCATGTTTTAACAATTGAAGCCTAAATTATAGTTGTTATTAAGGTTGATATCATGCACTCATTACCAATATTTTATTTGAAAAACTTGAATATCCATACTTTCCCTGAGGTATTTGGAAAAGTCTACCTTAACACGACATACTACTAAGGGCATGTGGGTATGTGAAAGATCATGATGGGCCAAAAAGTGGCAATATGTAAGTGATATGATGGCCCATGTGGCTGATGACTTTTTTTTTACCCAAAATTAATGAAACGAAAAGGGTTTCTAAAGGACATTCTCAACATTCCACCAATATAATTTATGCTTTACTTTGAATTTTATAGATAATTATTATTCATTTTCTATTTAAATTACGACGAAAGTCTTGATTGATAGGCTAATTGAAAAACATTTATAGATTTCAAATAGTATCACATTTTTTGAATTTGAAACATGTGTCACATTCTATGCTTCGCATAGTATAGTGTTAAAAAATAAAAAAATGAATTTCATGAAGTTTTGACCAAGTTAAGGTGGTCAGATGTATACAAGTTTTTATAATTTTTAAAAGTTCTAATAAAAAATTCATAATTAATTATTTACGTGGAAAAAAATTACAAAAAGATATGTATCATATCGGGGCATGAGTCCTCTACTTATATCTAAAATATTATAAAAAAATATTATCATTTTATTGTGGTTAGGGTGGTCAGATAGACACCTACTTCTTATTTTTTCCCTGAAATTTAAGTACTACTGCATTGAAGTTTCAAATTTTCACCATATATATATATATATAAAATAAATCTAGTAGTTTAGAAACTACATTCAATTTGCTACATATTTTATTCTTACATATTTTTGAAATAATATAGATAACTTATTCAAATTTTTACGTCAAGTTGCCTAACTCTGATTTTTCTAAAATTTTTGCCACTTAAGGGCCTATTTTTTCCATGATGATCCTGCACATACCCATGTCGAGTATAATTTTTGTGATTCAATACAAAAAAATAAACCAACATAGTAGGATTTCTAGATTAAATTTTTTTGACAAGACAGGGGTAACAATGGGACGTCAACCTAAACTAGGACCCTAAAGGAATTATCATCTAACACAACAAAATACACTTCCTAGGGTTTAAAAACTAGAAGTGGGGGATATTTCAAGTAGGACCATGAATCACTACCTTAGTATGGATAGCTTCAAATAAGAAGAAAAAAAAATTGGTTAGGTATTGGATTCTAATAAGGTGAATTTGATGTGGGGCCCAAGCCTTTCTAACCTAGTATTTTAATATGTTTTTAAGGGTTCCCCTTCTCAAAAAACACCCAAATAAAGTAAAAGTTTCTAGCCAACAACAAGCACTATCAAAATTAGGAATAGGAAGGAAAATTTTAGATGGTGCCTCAAAGGAAATACCTCATAAAATACATTCAAAGTGAAATTATTAGGATCCTTGGATAGGGGAGCCATTATTTGTTGTCATAAAACCTTTAGCTCTTGTAGTATTATCTACAAAGGAAAAAATGGTTGAGGCCATTTGAAAGGGGGATAGAATTCCCAAAGACTAAAAGGTGAAAATAATGTTGCAATAAAGGATAGGGAAGTGCTCTCAATTTTTGAAATATAATGAAATTAAAAAGGATGCACTAAAGAACCTCAAAATAACCTTCTCCATTGTTCATAATTTTTGTAAGAGCATTGAAATAATGTCCAGTTCACATTTTCTACTTATTTTTTTTAATTTGAAAATAAACAAAAAAAGATAAAACCATTTGTGCATTACATGAAGAAATTTCTATGTAAAATATAAACTAATTTTTTTAGATACCTAAAAAAATTATTTTACTTGGTGGAACATCTTTAGTATAGCTGATTAGTTACATTTCTCTCTCTTCCTCTCTCTCAGAGAGAAAGTAGAATGGCGTATTCATTGAGTTTTATGGCTATCTAATCATCTATTTGTGGTTTCAAGGAAAATATATCATCTAATCTTTCACTTGTAGAAAATTTGAAGTTAAATCCATAAAAATATTAACCAAATCAATGCTTGAACATATTTGAGGGCATAAAAATTCTTCAAGTTCAAGAATTAGGTTAAAAAATACTTCACATGCATGAAAATTAAAAGTTATATGTAGGCAGAGGTTGAATAGGGGCTTAGATAGATAAATTTGTATTCTATGGTGTCTTAGATAGGGAAAATAATGTTATTTCTTTGATGGAAAAAAAGTCAATTTTAATTGCATGAGAGACATGTTTCAAGATTTTCCATGTGGTAGGAAGTGTTGATCAAGGGAGTGGGACTAGGCAACACATGACAACATATTAGTGGTAGAACAAAGAACCAATGAGTAGGCTAAAGTGGGAAAGAGCTATAATAAAACATTGTAACATATCTAATCTTGATTAGCCTATCCATAGACAATTGGTCATGGTTTAGAATCATAGTGCATGGTGGCTAATTGAAGGAATATTTTCTGAAAATATAACTATTAAGGAGGAAATGAACATACGTGAATGGGAATATGCTCTTTAAGTATGAAAATGGTCAAAAATCCTCAATGCTAGGATAATTAGAGATTCAAAAAATAATTTTTTTGGCTAGTAAGATGAAAAGGAACATGAAATCTCAGAGGAACATTGGTATAAGAAATCCTAGAGGTTCATAAAGATTACATGTTAAGAGATTGGGGTTTTGGAAATTTAATACTAGCTTATTCAAAATTAACTAATTGCAACCAATTTAATATAATTCCTAATGTAATTAACTTGGTATTAATTTAACTTCTTTTATTCTTTTTCAAATTTACAAAAGCATTTTCAACAAATAGAATGTAATTATTTGTTTATCAAATGCATTAAAATGTCAATGGAAAATAAACCACTCAAATAAAATCACACAATAATGGATAAATCATAAAAATGACTCTAACATTATTTTTTGATTTAGTTTCATATTCACATGGGGTTATACATGTGACACATATTATAATCTATTCAAGTACAATAGGGGTTACCAAGCACACAATTCCCAACATGACATCTCCAAATTAACCATCATTAGGAAATATCCCAAACATGTATGCTTATGTGGAGAAATACCTCAAGTATCTACACACTCAAATAACATGTCAAATGTACTTGTAACATATGTAATAGCCAAAACAAGGCATAACTACCCATTGGGGTAAATCATTATATAAATCATATAATTAATATATCTAAATTTCCACACAATCATAATAGTATTCATTCATGAAAATGCATATATATATATATATATATATATATATATATATATATATATATTTGTATATAACGCCAAGGATAAAGTAAAGCATAGTCACTATCAAATCTAACCATAACTTAGGTATCACATGCATCTAATGATATACAATGTAAATCTAGATGTTAGTATAAAATAACACATTTGAAAAACCTTGATGCAAAGTAATTAAGTATAATGGTCATTAGGTCTAAAATCATATTCATAAAAATCCTAGTGCAAAGTCACTACACATGACTCATGAAGATTCACATGTATACCAAAGTTGAGGAAATGAATTAGACAAAAGTGTATGCTCTACACTTCAACAAATTTATTTACACCACTTTGAACACCTATTGTATATCTATCATCTTACCACTCAATTCATTGATCTTATTCCTTGACTCACTAGATAAATTTCGTTATCAACTACTTTATTCAAGACCAATATGTTCCTTTAAGTATCTTACTAGCCTATACTATGACATACTTTAATCTACTTTGTAGGATAGGACACATGACATGGCTTAGCTAGGCTAATTCAAATTTTAAGTCTATCTATTACAAGTTAATCTTATGGAAGATATTCATTACCTCATATGGCCTCATGTGCCAAATTTCTTGAGATGAATTGATACAAATATGAATTTATCAATAGTGTTAGGTTATTAACATTAGGAAAGCATAAGAGAATAATGTAGAAATGACAAGATCAATTGAAATAATTATACTCAACTACACAATAGTAAAAGTATGGTTTTTACATCCTTAGGTATCTCACACATTGCATTACTTTATGTTGTATGTGGAATTTATACATGAAACCCTTGTACATATTGTAAGACAATGATCAGAATTTAATATTATGTATATATATTTATATATATCCTTTTTTATGAATTTTAGATTTTGTTGTGTAAGAACATGAAAAAGTTCATAAGCTAAGATTATAAAAAATTATAAAAATATAAAATAAATTATTAATTTTGTAAAATTATATTATGTATACATTATAATAGATCAAATTTATTTCACAGTTGCTATATTTGATTTTAAACAAAGATAAATTATGAATTTTAAAAAATATTTATTACAAATGATCTTACATAGTAATAATAAAAATAAAAATATTTTATATAAAGACAAAAATTTCCAAAACCTTATGACATGTTTTATATTTTCTATTCATTATTTTCCATTATTTCCCAAAACTTTAAAATATCAAAAAAAACCTAATTACTCACCCTTGAACTGCAACACTACATTTTTTTTTAACTCATTACTTCCAACAATGAAAATAAAATGACATAAATACGAGGTACAACACAAATATTAAGTACATATTTGTGACACAAGTGAACATTATGGTTTTCAAAAGCAAAGGATATGAGTATCCTTTGTCAAGCAACTTTAGGAATTCACCATTCCCAAAGATAATAGATAAAATTATTCATGACAGAAAAGCACATGTATCTCCATTTTATGTGGAAGCACAACATTGCAATCACAGTACCAAATCCCACTCCATGACTCAACCCCACTCCCACTGCCCACCATCGATCCATCACAACATCTGAATCTGCATCTGCATCTCCATCTTCAACAATTGTTCTGATTCTCTCTACTATCCAAACAAGAACTTAGTGTCCTATTTTCAAGTTGAGGTCCATGAAGATTGGGATTTCCTAGAGAAGAAGAAGCTTCAAAGGTTGAAAAATGATTTTGCAGTGGTATAAACCCATAAAGCATGTTGTTGGAAAGATTCAACACAACAAGGAATGTAATATTTAAGAGTTGGTTTGAAGGAATCTTTCCTGATAGCCTATTTTCTGAAATATCCATAGATTCAAAGTAAGCCATGGCTCCCAAGGATTTTGGGATTGACCTGCTCATATTATTTTTTGATATGTTGAGGGAAATTAAACCCTTAAGAATTCCCACTTTTGGAGGAATATTACCTGACAACTTATTGTGTGATAGATCTATGAACTTGTGTGATCCAATTATCTTCTCATACAAATTTTCCCTTCCTTTTATCCAAACTGTTACTTCATCAACAAAAATGAATTCAATTTTTTTGTCACTATAACATTGATAGCAATCATATTGAGAATATTTTAAATCAAAAATCTGTGTATTATTGACCATAGCATGCAACTTGGTAACATCTGGAGGAATACTTCTTGATAACTGATTACCAAGTAAATCTAGACTTAGAAGATTTTGCATCCTAAACAACTAGGGCAGAATTCTATCAGTAAGCTTATTAGAAGCTAAGCTAAGAATTCTTAACTTTATTAGGTTTTCAATCCATAGAAAAATGCTACCTTCAAATTTATTTTTTCCCAAATCAAATACTTGAAGATCTTGCAATTTGCAATGGATGAAGGAATAATACCTTGCAACATGTTTCCATTGAGATTTAGTGTGTGAAGAGCCGTCAAATTTACTAACTCCTCTGGAATTTCCCCTTGCAAAACATTTTGAGCCAATTTCAAAATTGATAATTCAGAACACCTCCCAATGTTTGTAGGAATCATACCAATCAACTTGTTCTTTTACAAGTCCAAAACACAAAAAAAATATGAACCAATACTTATAGAACTTGGTATTTTTCCAGTCAGTTTATTCCCTAAAAATGATAAAGAGGATGGTGTGCCAATCATTGTAGGAATAGAGCCATTAAATCCATTATCTGATAGATCTAATATTTCAAAAACAAAATCAAGAGCAGGGAAAGATCCATATAATCTATTCCCATGCAAGCCCACCATCTCAAAATAAGTGGATATCTTGGGGGGGTAGACAACCTTCCAATTGATTGTTTGAAAGATTGAGCACTTGAAGATTAGGAAGATCCCACAACCATGAAGGAATATTTCCCACAATGTTGTTATCTAAAAGATCTAAACCTTGCAACTGATATTGTTGGGATAAAAATGCAGGTAAATCACCTTCTATATTGCAAGACCCCAATCCAAGTGACTCCAGGTGGAAAAATTGAGGAACCCAACTTGTAGAGATAATACTGAGAAGCTAATTTTCAGAAAGGTTCAATTCTACTAGGCAAGTTATATTTTCTAGTAGCTGAAGTGAAAAATTCCCTCTTAATCTACTGGAAGTGACAATATTTTTAAACTAGCCAAATTTGAAATGGAATATGGAATTGTTCCTAAAGTTTAGGTTAAAAAACACATTGTGTTGTTCAACTTGCAATTTATTACACTAGGCAACGTGTGTAGTGTCAATTGTGTACTGTGAAGGTTATTGTTGCATGTTAAAATACATGCTTTCACACCTCCTATTTCTTATAAGACATTCATAACTATACATATCTCCATCTACATTTCATGAAATTATTTATGTGTAGCTAATTGTAGGTTTCAAAACACACAAAATTTTACAATTTTATTTGTTTGGAATTTTATTTTAAAACCGTAGACACTTGTGAGAAACTAAAAAATATTAGAATTAGTTCTAATTTATTTTTAGGGCTTTTTAAATTTGTGATTTTTATGTTGACCCCACCTTTTGTAGGTGATATAGAAGTTTAGCACAAATTAATCATGGCATAATGATAGTGTGTTTGGGTATAATAAATTGTAATTTTAAAACATGCCATGTTTTGTAACCTACAATTCAAAAGGTACCAAAAAAACACTATGTTTTGTAACCTATATTGTGGAGAAGTGTATTCCTATTTTCTAATAATAGTAACAATGGTGTTGTTTCTATTTGAAATATAAACCTATATATACATAGTTAAAAGATACATGGGTTAGGTACATTGTGAATTACAGGTTTTAAAACATAGTGTGACTACTAATCTCTAAGTTCCACATAACCAATTATAGTTGATAAAATAAATTCTTCAAAACAATTTGTATAATCATATAACAAATTGGTCTAGTCAGGTTGTTTGTATATTTACTATCTCTACATATGGAGACAAGGGTTCTAGACACCAAACAAAGGCCATCAACATGATTTTCAAGAAGATGACATGAAAATACCCACTAGTTCAGTTTTCTTTACTTATCCCTTTAGCATAATGTAAACAACATTATCAAGGAAAAACATTATTTCTTATGTTTTATTAGCATACTAATAGTACTACATTTCTATTAGCAATTCCCAAGGCTCAACTTAATAGAGATTGACTATAAATCTAATACATGTGTATCTGATAGCAAGATGAAAAAAGGAATCATGTTGGAATACACAATATGTTTCCCAAAATGGTCTTTAATTACAATTTAACCAAATATACAAGACATGGAACAAGTATATCTCTCATAATATTTTTAGTCAACCCTTATATGTATCCCATCTACAAGTTGTATATGCATTCTTCTTCCCATATGGATTTACCACACTTCAACATTATGAACATATGATCTTTTTATGCCTTACAATTCTCAAGATTTCTTCTCTACATAACAACACGGAGTTGGGAGAACTATGAATTATAGTAAAGGAAGGAATTTTAAAGATGAATTATTCATATTTTACCATAGAAAAGAAAACCCCAATGTAGTGATTTCATTAATTTGTGCTAAATTTAATATCACCTAAAAAAAAGATGGGATCAACAAATAATTGGAAAACTTAAAAAACTTTGAAAACAAACACAAAGGAAAATAATATGTATTGCATGGAGGAAATCAATAACCATAACAACATGGAGTTCAAAAAACTACAAATAACAGTAAATTAAAGAAATGTCGCCATAGTCATAAATAAATAATATAATATTATAAACTAGAAATGAAGCTGAATCATTCAAAGTATACCATAAAAAATAAAACCCCAGTATAGTGATTTCATTAATTTGAGCTAAATTTTCATATCGCCTACAAAATGATGGGGTCAATATAAAAATCACAAATTTAAAAAACCCTAAAAAATGCACAAGAAAATATGTGAAAACTTATGCTTGGTGTGGAAGGGGCTATTCTCCATAGAAAATTGCATGCCTAAGACAACAAAATGGAGTTTTCAAGCAGGTGTGGAAAACCCATAGAAAATTAAAAAAATCTTTTTCACAACCCCTCCATTTACTCTCTTTATAGTTTCAAAGCAAAGTGGAAAACTGACAAACATTTCTATCATATATATACATACTTTCTAAATGTGGAATGAAACAATCAATCAACTTTTTTAGAGTTTTAAAAATAAATCACAATTTTCAAGCTTTCTTCTTGCATAAACAACACGAAGAGAAAACTATGAATAATAATAAATTCAAGCAGTTTCACCATAACCTTAAACAAATACCATGCTACATAAAATATAAATAAATCTAAACAATTCATGTTCAACCATAGAAAAAACCGCATGAAGTGATTTCATTAATCTGTGTTAACTTTTCATATCACCTACGAAAAGATGGGGTAACATAAAAATTGCAAATTTAAAATAGCAAGAAAAAAACACAGCCAAATTGGATGAAGGGATGTTGTGTGTGTCCCTACATACTTTCCTATTATCCATCTCTTCTAAATTTCGTATGCGCGCTATCTTAGTAAAACATCGAATATACAAATAAAAACACATTCTATTGGCGATATTTTATCATCCATCATTTTAAAAAAATGTCAACATACGGTTCCACGTTAGTTGTGATCCATCATTTTTAAAAAATCCAGCATATGGGGCTAATGAGCGTAGTAAAAAATGGCACGGGTCAAAATATCCATCCGGCTAATTCTCCCGTCTAATCTTTCATTATCATGCCATTACATGGGAGATGAGGCATGATATCTATCTTTCTATGTAATGACCTCTTAAACATGTCGTTTTGTAGGGAGAATAGATTTTTTCGTGGTTGAGTATTGATTTGTTGAGAAAAAATTACATCTTCATGGTCTTGGGGATGGAAACTTTTAATTCAATAAGAAATTGTATTAAAAAGTTGCCTAAAGGGACAACGTCTACTGCTAGCTCCATTGTTCGAGACAAATATTTTCAAAAATTAAAAAATATTAGCCTAAAATAATGGCACGATCAAGTCTCCTTAACACTCTATTTGGCGTACTTTATAAATTTGTCCAAGTGTACAATGTCAAATTATCTTGACAATGGCTAATATTGAGAAAAAAGAGCCCTAATTTATTACATATGTAGAACCACACTTCTCTTTCACCAATTGTCTAGTACATAGGCAAGGATCCACACTTATCAAACAACCCATTTCAATCATATTAAAATCTTCACAAAAACCCATGTGGTGGTTGGTATTGAATTAGTAATTAATCTCTAAAGGGAGGATGTTCTAATAGCATCATTCAAAACATACACATTAATAACACTGTATGAATGATTATTAATGTTGAAAAGAGCCCAAAGAGCTTAGTTAGTGGAGTCACATATTTGGAAAACTAAATTTTGATTCCACTTTAAACTAATAAAAGGGTGACAACACTACTAGGTCCTAATTTGTAATGGCTACACAAAATATGGCTAGAAGGCTAGATCAAATGTCAAGTAGAAAAAAACATAAAACTTTAAAATTTAACCTCTTACAAGTGGTGAAATTCTAAACCTATGTATTTCATATGAACATCACTAATGGAGTACTTCCATGGGGTCCATCAACTCCTTAACATTCCAAGAAATACAATTCATGGGTGGGTGTCAAGCGACATCTTATCAACATCTAGCTTAACCAAAGTCAAATAGTTATTTTGCGACATAATGTTATGTGTGTCAAAACTTCTAATTTAGAAGTGGGGAAGAACTTGATGGCCCACTTTTGTCGTAATTTTACTTCTTCCAAATCCCTTAGTGGACTTTGAGACCTCCTATACATAGTAGGAGGTGGTGAAGCAGGATGGGTATTGACAATGATTGATTGATTCAAAGTTGATGTCATTAGAAGGACTTGAAAAATTTCACCTCACAGGATGCCTCCATAGGGGGGAAGGGGAGAGGTTTTGAAACATTAATAACTTGATTCCTCAAGCTAGAAGTTGTAGGGGAGGGCTTGTGAGAGCAATATTGTTTTGTCTTGCTACTAACAACTATGGACTAAACTTCCTCATGTTTTTACTAGTGTAGACTCACCGAAAGAGGGTTGAAAAATGACCTTAGGGTGTGAAGAGACTAAAGAGAAATATTTAATCTTGTGTTTTAACAATTGAAATCTAAATTATAGGTGTTATTAAGGTTGATATCATGCATTCATTATCAATATTTTATTTGAACAACTTGAATATCCATATTTTCCTTGAGGTATTTGGATAACTCCACCTTAACATGATGTACTACTGAGGGCATGTTGAGTATAATTTTTGTGATTCGATACAAACAAATAAACCAACAAGTAGGCTTTCTAGATTAATAATTTTTGACAAGGCAGGGGTAACCTTGGGAAGTTAACTCAAAATAGAACCCTAAAGGAATTATCATCTAACACAACAAAATCTGTTGCCTAGGGTTTAAAAACTAGAAGTGGGTAATATTTCAACTAGGGGCCATGACTAAGCACTACCTTAGTATGGATAGCTTCAAAGAAGAAGAAAAAAAACCTTTGGTTAGGTATTGAATGCTAACAAGGTGAGTTTGATGTGGGGTCCAACCCTTGCCAACCTAGTATTTTAGCATGTTTTTAAAGGTTGCCCTTATCAAAAAACACCTAAATAAAGTAAAATATTCTAGCCAACAAACATTATCAAAATCTAGAATAGGAAGAATAATTTTAGATGGCACCTCAAAGGACATACCTCATAAAATACTTTCAAAGTGAAAGTATTAGTATTCTTGGATAGGGGAGCCATTATTTTTTTCCATCAAACCTTTAGCTCTAGTAGTAGTAGCTACAAAGGAAAAAATTGTTGAGGAAATTTAAAATGGGGGTAGAATGCCCACCGACTAAAAGGTGAAAACAATGTTGCAATAAAGGATAGGGAAAAACTCCTGATTTTTGAAATAGAATGAAATTAACAAGGATGCACGAAAGAACCTCACAACAACCTTCTCCATTATTCATAATTTTTGTAAGAGCATTGAAATAGCTTCTAGTTCACATTTTCTACCTTATTATTTTCAATTTGAAAATAAACTAAAAAAGATAAAACAATCTGTGCAGTACATGAAGAAATTTCTAAGTAAAGTATAAACTAATTTTTTTAGATACCTAAAAAATATATTTTACTTGGTGGAACATTTTTAGTATACCTGATTAGTTACATTTTCTATCTTGAGAAAGAGATTATGGAGAAATTAGAATGATGTATTCATTGAATTTCATGCATACCTAATTATCCATTTGTGGTTTCAAGGAAAATATATCATCTAATCCTTCACTTGTAGCAAATTGCAAGTTAAATCCATATAAATATTAACCAAATCAATGCTTGAACATATTTGAGGGCATATAAATTCTTCATAATTCTAGAATTAGGTTAGAAAATACTTCACATGCATGAAAATTCAAAGTCATATGTAGGCATTGGTTGAATATGGGATTAGATAGACGAATTTGTATTCTATTTTGTCCTAGATAGGGAAAATAATGTTATTTCTTTTCTAGAAAAATTATCAATTTTAATTGCATGAGAGACATGTTTCAAGCTTGTCCACGTGGAAGGAAATATTGATCAAGGGAGTGGGACTAGGTAACACATGGCAACATATTAGTGGTGGAACAAAGAACCAATGAGTGGGCTAAAGTGGGAAAGAGCTATAATAAAAAAATGTAGCATATCTAATCTTGATTAGTCTATGCATGGACAATTGGTCATGGTTTAGAATCATAGTGCATGGTGGCTAATTGAAGGAATTTTTAATAAAAATTTAACTACTAAGGAGGATTCAACCATAGGTGAATGTGAATATGCTCTTTAGGTATGAAAATGGTCTAAAATACTTAATGTTAGGATAATTAGAGATTCAAAAAATATTTTTTTTGGGATAATAAGATGAAAAGGAACATTTCACAAAAGCATTTTCAACAAATAGAATGTAATGATTTATTTATCAAATGCATTCAAATTTCAATGGAAAATAAGGAACTTAATTAAAATCACACAATTATGGATAAATCATGAAAAAATGGACTCTAAAATTATTGTTGATTTGGTTTCATATTCACATGGGGTTATACATGTGACACATATTACAATCTATTCAAGTACGGTAGGGGTTAACAAACACACAAGCCCAATATGACATCTCCAAATTAACCATCATTAGGAAATATCCCAAACATGTATGCTTAGGTGGAGAAATAACCTTGTATCTACACACTCAAATCACATGTCAAATGTACTTGTAACATATGTAATATCTAAAAAATGCATAATCACTCATTGGGGTACATCTTTGTATAAACCATATAATTAATATATCTAAATTCCCACACAATCATAATAGCATTCATTCATGAAAATGTATCAATATGTATATATTTGTATATAACACCAAGGATAAAATAAATCATAGTCACTATCTGTAACCATAAAGGTATCACATGCATCTAACAATATATAATTTAAATCTAGATGTCAGTATAAAGTAACATGTCTAAAAAACCTTGATGTAAAGTAATTAAGTATAATGGTCATTAGGTCTAAAATCATAGTTATAAAAATCCTAGTGCAAAGTCATTACACATGACTCATGAAGATTCACATGTATACCAAAGTTGGGGAAAAGAAATAGACAAAAGTGTAATTCTCTATACACTTTGACAACTTTATTTTGCACCACATTGAACGCCTATTGTATATCTATCATCTTACCACTCAATTTATTGATCTTATTCCTCAACACTCTAAAGAAATTTCCTTATCAACTACTTTATTCAAGGCCAATATTTTCCTTTAAGTATCCGACTAGCCTATACTCTGACATACTTCAATCCAATTTATAGGCTAGGTCACATGGCATGGCTTAGCTTGGCTAATTCAAATTTAAAATCTATCTATTACAAGTCAATCTTATGGAAGATATTCATTACCTTATATGGCCTCATGTTCCAAATGTCTTGAGATGAATTGATAAAACTTGCATTTATCACTAGTGTTATGTTGTTAGCATTAGCAAATCATAGGAGAATAATGTAGAAATGACAAGATCAAATGAAAGAATACTCAATTGACATTATACTTGATGTTTTTACATCCTTAGGTATCTCACACATTGCATTACTTGATGTTGTATGTGGAATTCATACACAAAAGCCTTGTACATATTGTAAGACAATGGTTAGTATTTACTATTATGAATATATTTAGATTTTTAATTTTTTTTATGAATTTTAGATTGTTGTGTAAGAACATGAAAAATGTTCATAATCTAAGATTATAAAAATAATATTGAATTAATTTTACTTTTTAAAAAATTAGAAAATAACAATATAATTAAAAAAGTATAAAATAAATTATTAATTTTGTAAAATTATATTATACATACATTATAATAGATCAATATTATTTCACAACTATTAAATTTGTTTTCAAACTAAAAAAAACTTTAATAATTTAAAAAATTATTACAAATGATCTTGCATAATAATAAAAATATAAATATTTTATATAAAGACAAACTTTCCAAAACTTTGTGACGATATTTTATATTTCCATTCATTATTTTCCAAAACTTTAAAATATGGAAAATATCCCAATTACTTATCCTTGAACTACAACACTACATTTTTTTTTTTAACGCATTACCTGCAACAATGAAAATAAAACAAAGGCTATGAGCATCCTTAAGTACATATCTATGATAGAAGTGAGCATCAGGGATTTCGAAGCAAAGGTGATGAGCATCTTTTGTCAAGCAACTTCAGGAATTTACGGTTCCAGAAGATAATAGATAAACTTATCCATGAGAGCAAAGCATATGCATCTCCATTTTATGTGGAAGCACAACACTGCAATCATAGTAGCAAATCCCACTCCATAACTTAACCCCACTCCCACTGCCCACCATTGATCCATTACAACATCTGCATCTCCATCTTTAGCAACTAAATTATTTTGTTTCTCTCTGCTACCCAAACCAGAACTCAGTGTTCTATTTTCAAGGGGAGGTCCATGAAGATTGAGATTTCCTAGAAAAGAAGAAGCCTCAAAGGTTGAAAACTGCTTCCCTTGCGGTATTAACCCATAAAGCATGTTGTCGGAAAGATTCAACACTTCAAGGAATGTGAGATTTAAGAGTTGGGATGGAATATTTCCTGATAGCCTGTTTTCTGAAAGATCCAGAGATTCCAAGTAAGCCATGGCTCCCAAAGATTCTGGGATTAAGCCGCTCAGATTATTTCTTGATATGTTTAGAGAAATCAAACCCTTGAGGAGTCCCAGATCTAGAGGAATATGACCTGACAGCTTATTACGTGACAGATCTATGAACTTGTCTGCTCTGATTATCTTCTCATATGGAGTTGCCCTTCCCTTTATCCAAACCGTTACTTCATCAGCAAAAATGAATTCACAATTTTTGTCACGATAATAATCATTGCAATAATATCGGGAATATTGTACCTCAAAACTTTGTGAATTATTGACCATAGCATGTAACTTGCTAACATCTGGAGGAATACTTCCGGATAACTGATTACCAGATAAATCTAAAATTTGAAGATTTTGCATCCTGAACAACTGGAGCGGAATTCTATCAATAAACTTATTGGAAGCTAAGCTGAGAATTCTTAACTCTGTCAGATTTTCAATCCATACAGGAATGTTACCTTCAAATTTATTTTTTCCCAAATCAAATACTTGAAGATCCGTGCAATTCGCAATGGATGAAGGAATAATACCTTGCAACATGTTGCCATTGAGATTTAGTGTGCGAAGAGCCGTCAGGTTTCCCAACTTCTCTGGAATCTCCCCTTGCAAAAGATTTTGAGCCAACTTTAAAACTGATAATCCGAAGCACCTCCCAATGTTTGTAGGAATCTTACCAATGAGCTTGTTCTTTGAAAAGTCCAAAGCTTCACGAAAATATGATTCTGGACCAGTACATACAGAACTTGGAATTTGCCCTGTCAGATTATTCCTTGACAAAGATAGAGACCGTGAAGTATGAACTGTTGCAGGAATAGAGCCATTAAACCCATTATCTGACAGATCTAATATATTTTCAGCAAAATCAAGAGCTGGAAGAGAGCCATATAATCTATTCCCATGCAAGTCCACTGTGTCAAAATTATTGGATATCTTGGGAGGTAGACAACCTTCCAATTGATTGTTTGAAAGATTGAGCACTTGAAGATTAGGAAGATCCCAGAGCCATGAAGGAATATTTCCCACAATGTTGTTATCTGAAAGATCTAATGCTTCCAACTGATATTGCTGGGACAAAAATGCAGGTAAGTCGCCTTCTATATTGCAAGACCCCAATCCAAGTGACTCCAGGTGGGCAAATGCAGGAATCCAGCTTGTAGAGATGTTACTGAGAAACTGATTTTCGGAAAGGTCCAATTCATAAAGGCGAGTTAGATTTTCCACTAGCTGAAGTGAAAAATTGCCTCTTAATCCGCTGGAAGGAAGTGACAAGCTTTCTAAACTAGCCAGATTTGAAATGGAATCAGAATTGTTCCTAACAACTGGTTATGGCCTAGAGCAAGCCCCCTTAATGTTGGAAGCTGACACAGAGAGGGAGGAATATGACCACTTAACCGGTTGTTACTAAGGTCTAGATATCCAAGGGACGAAAGGGTGCCTAAAGAGGATGGTATACTGCCCTCCAATTTGTTATACGACAGATACATGGTCTGAAGGGATGAAAAGTTGCCAAAAAAGCATGGTATATTGCCCTCCAATTTGTTACTTGACAGATCCATGGTCTCAAGGGATGAAAAATTTCCAAAAGAGGATGGTATACTGCCTTCCAAATTGTTATACGACAGATCCATGGTCTTAAGTTTTGAAAAGTTTGCAATAGAAGGGGGAAGCACTCCTCCTAGATTGCAGCTATAAATATATAGCACGACCAGTGACGAAGAATGGCTTAGAATGGAAGAAAGGTTTCCTTTCAAGTCATAATTATCACTAAGCAAAAGATTGCTCATTCTTGAACGGGGCATGAAATTGGAAGGGATGGAACCATTTAGACCACAGCTGGAGAGATCAAGTGAAACCAATGAGGACACGTTCTCAAACCAAGAGGGTAGTTCAAACGGGAATGAATTATCTCTTATATCTAGATGTGATAAACGGGTGAGGTTAGAGAGATCTGGAATTTTACCTGAGAGCCCACAATAAGACAGGTGAATCTGGGTAAGATTGGCAAGACCGCTAAGGGCCTCACCCCAGCGCTCAGACGCCATTGTCAGGTTCACTCCATACAATCCTAAGAACTCCAGGCTTCTTAGGTTTCTGACCCATACATCAAACTTACTACTATTCTCCGCTGAAATATCCAAATGACGCAAGCTTGAGATATTTCCTAACTCCAGAGGGACTTCGCCAAATTCAGACAAGCTGAGAAATGTAAGTCTTTGCAGTTTTGACAACTGGGGAGGAATAGTAATACCTCGAAAGTCAAATCCCCTGAGATCCAAGTGTTGTAGATGCTGCAGATGAAACAGCGATGGACGAAACTCCCTCGTCCTTTCCCGATTACTCCACCATTCATCACTTTCAATAATCTCTTCACTGCGAGTACTTAGATCAAGGCGAATGACATGGGATGTATGAAAATCACAGGCGACACCCTCCCACTGGCAACAATTGAATCCCCTCCAATGATAAATAGATAAGCGGGAAAGATTAAGACCAGCCCTGAAATCCAGCAAGTAACTTCTCTCGTCTTGTAAACATGCTGTTGAAAATGGGAAATGAATTATTATCCAAATCAACAAAAATGCACAGCCCACAGACATGTTAAAAGAAAGTGGATACATTGCATTCCTATTGTGCAATATACAATTTTTCCCCCATGGGTATAAATAACTAAACAATAAAGAAAGACAACATATTTTCGCAGTGGAAAAGGTTTTGATAATTTGTCTTTTCTAATGTAGTACTCACGGGCACAGTTTCGCAACAACACGGCAACTTTTATGCTGACTTTGTAAGACTAAGAAAAGTCCCACGAGATTATTCCACACCGTATATGAATTTCCTAAGATTAGAAAAGTCTTATGCGATTATTTCACATTTATATAAACTTTGTAAGATTGAAAAGTCTAATGAGATTATTCCACACGTAAATGAATTATGGAAGACTAGAAAAGTTCCATGAGATTATTTTACATTTATACAATCTTTTTAAGACTAGAAAAGTTCCATAAGATTATTACACATATACAAATTTTGCTAAGACTAGAAAGGTCTCCTTAACTTATTCCACACTCATACCTACTCCACATCCATACTTGCTTTCTAAGATTAGAAAAATCTTGTTAGATTATTCTATTCTATACCAACTTTCTAAGATTAGAAAAGCTAGACTAGATTATTTCACATGTATACGGACTTTCTCAGATTAGAAAAGTCTTGCTAGTTTATTTCAAATTATGTATAAAAAAAATAACAGTTTTTTAATAGATTGTGGAGATTATTTTTTTTTACAAGAGAATGGGATTTTTATAGTTTAATCAATTAATTTGTTTATATATTTAATTTTTTAAATTATTATGTTATTGTGATGAGTATTTTATAAAAAGATATTTTTATAAGATATATAATTTAATAAGTGATTTTTGTTATAATAGAATAATTTAGAGATCTATTTGTATTGTGTTGTTCAAGGGACTTTCAATGAACTTTCAATGAGGTTTTAACAAGTTCAAATATAAATATTTCTTCTCATAAGAATTCTCAAGTTGTTACCTTAAAATTATATGCACATTATTAATTGAATTGAGCTCTAGTTCATGAGTATTGTAATTTTTTGACATTTTATTTAAGCAATTAAAAAGTAACAAAACAAGACTAATATAACTAGTATATATCTTGCATTTGGGTGACTAAACCATACACAAACTCTAATTGTGTGCACTAATGGACTACCTTCAGTAATCGATATCTTTAATCGATATCTTGTGGCCCTACAATTTTTAATTGTTTATTGCTAAATATGACTTTGGTGGGTTTTGTCCAGCCAAGTTAGATACAAAGGAGAAACTTAAACATGGCATGTATCAACTAAATGGAAAAATATTTGATTCATCAATCTAATAAGGCATTAACTGCACGTGTCTACCTTGTGGCAATTCTTGATAGTCATGTGCAAGTCCCTTTACTATGCCCTTATGTGATTGGGCCACCCCTTCTTAAGCACACCAATCGATGAGCCTATAGCCTTAAGGAACATGGTCATCTAGTTGAAGGACAAGTAATAATTAAAGTTCATGAGTGAGAAATAACTATCTAAATGATTTGTGGGCCCTAAATGGTATCTAGATAGTGAATATTTGGCGATTGTGGCATCCTTGTAAACCATTGTGAAGAAAAAAATTTAATATAAATGCACATAATAATTAATTGTTGGTTAAAAGCTAGATTGCCAATAATGCACAATATTGTTGATAAATAGGGATAAAAATAACTATATGATTTGAAAAGCTTCAAAGATGCTAATCCACCTCTAAATCACTCAACGACCAAGTGTCTATCAAAATTAATTATTCAAATAAGATGATAGTGATAGATGTAAATCTTTGCATTCAAAGAATATAATAATTAATTTCTCTACAAGATGTCTAAATTGATTCCTAATCCCTTGTTAATTTTTCTAATTCAGAGTTGAACTCAAAGGTGTCTACAATTTTCAACAATTTTCTATAATTTTCCTAAAGTTGTGTTGAGATTTTGGCTCATTGAAATATTGGTGTGGAGTTTTCTAAACATAAAATAATTGGTGAGTATGAGACCTAGGATTAATCTTTTCTAAACCAAGGAATTGCACTTCTTCCTCATAACTTTTTGGTCTGAAGTTATTATTATAACTTTCTCATTTTGTTAAATTATGATCTTAGGAACCTATTGAAATTTCAAATCCCTAAGTGAACACTAAAATTTAAAATCATAATCCATGTATTTTAAGAGAAAATAATCCCCAACCTATTTGAGATATTTCCCTAGGAAATAAATTATTCAAGAAATCCATTGGTTGTGGAGTTTTTACTAGTTTACAGTTAGAGGATAGTACGACAAGAATTAGAAACCCTATCACACACTAGAGGGGGAAATCTATTCATAAAAAAAATGACAAAGCCTCTAATTGTAGACCTAGTTATAATAGTTAACCTAGTAAAGGTCATTGTTCCACAAAGTTTTGTTGACCAACACATTGTTGAATGGATTCAAGAGGTATTACACTCAATATTTTTTGTGACTACTTCCAATGGTGTTCATAAGGTATTTATCCTTAAACTTGAGGTTAGTGCCCCATTAGACATGAAAATATTGTTCACTAAATATTATAAGCACATGTATAGTTAATAAGAAAAATGGTTGTTAAGCTTCAAATATAGAGGTTGTGAACAAGAACCAAATCCCAACAGGTAAATACTAAAATGAATTCATTCTATGTAATGAAAATTGATCCCTATTTCAAGGATACATATTATAGAATGTTCTAAGTATGGGCATAGATGCTAGTCCCACTATATTGAAGGGAGATTTAGTGTTTCTAGACATATCCAAATTGAATAACACAATACCCTATTAAATTATATAGGGTACCTAACTAAAGAAAGAAAGAAAGAAAGTATGCATGTGGATGTTGTCCTTTGTCAACTGTGTCAAAAGATATGAGCGGAGATAAAGGAAAGAGTAAGTAGTTGTGGTTGTTGATTGATGTAGTTAGATGAAGCATATGGTGTGTCCCTAAAGGGGAGTGTACAGACAAGTCAAATGGAATAGTGTGAAGAAAAGAGAAGAAAAGAGTTGTGTGTTGGTGTTTTCCTTTGAAGCTTTGTAAAAGGAAGTGAAATCAGAGGTTGCAGAGCAGTTGTTGTCCCTTACAGGTGTTTCCTTTGGGGAAGAGTAAGTATATGTGAGATTGGTATCAAAGAGGAAGCAAACAAAATAAAATATGTGTTGACCTTTTTCATTTATGTTAAACCGGGGGAGAAAGTTAGCTAAAAATCCATATGAAGAAAGGGGGATAAAGAGGAAGTGTTGGAAAGAAAAAATGCCTGTGTAAGAGGGAGCAGTGTGCACTAATGTGTAGTGTATGTAGAGATTAGAGTTGTTTTTGTGTTACTGATGGTTATTCATATCATGTGTTGTCATCAATGACAAAGAGGGAGATTATTAGAAGTTTTTGTTGTCATTGATGTTAATAGATCTATGTTGCATTGATGTCAACCTATGGAGATGATTTGAATGGTTGCATTATGTTTTTCATTAGTAGTCTCATTGATGCCAACCTCTATTGTTTCTTTAATAATCTTGTTTTTGTGGATGTTAAACCTATTGTATGGTTGAGATGATGAGTGGAGTGTTGCAGGTGATGCGATGATGCTTGTGGTGCTTGGTTTCCAAGTGCTTTTGAGAAAATTTGATTAAAAGAGAGTTCAGTGTGGTAGAGTAGAGTTTAGTGTTTTACTCTACATTTCTTCAGGTTGAAGATCTTCTTGTGTGGTTCAGATATGTTGATCAAAGGAATTTAGAGGTATTACATCTAGATTTTCATGTTCTGGATTGTTCAACAGAAGAAGTTATGTTCACTAGTGTGTGAATTATGAAGTAGTGTTGCCTAGGAGAAATTTTTTTCTCCACATTTCTTTGCATTATGGTTTTTGGTCTTGTAGATCTGGGAGTATGCTTATATTGTTTATATCTATCCTCAATCTAAGTTGTTTGATTTTTGGTCCCCGCAAGGTTGGATTCATGTGTTACGATGTGTAGTATGATAATTGGGTGTACAAAATTAATCTATTTTTTAGATTAATGTTGTTGTGAAGAATTTGTTGGATTTCAAGATGTTGATGGAATATTCTAGATTGTTTTTAAGTGTTTTGTTTGGTCTGTAAGTCATCTTTGGATCAAAGGAAGTTTGTACTTAAATGTTTAATGGTGTTAAGGTTTGACCGACCTTGGATGTTTGCACTAATTGCAGACATGCTTTGGTGTTTGTGGAAGCATGGTGTGGCGTGCGTATGAAGATTTGGGTCTAATTTAAGGTATGATGTGGTCCGCCTTTATTCCTCCCCACCATGGGAATGTTTTGGTGCTAACCTATTTTGAATTTGCACATTTGAGGTGCATAGCTGACCTTGTAGATTATTTTCAAGGTTGAGGATGATATATAAGTGTGATTAATTGATGAAGGAGTTTTGTGTGGTGTGTGTGGTATGAAGTGTTGATATGTGAAGTACAAAATTGTGTTAAATGTAGTATGAGATTTAATACCTAAGACTACTGGAAGAAGTGAGTAGAAGGTTTCTATATTTTTTAGTGAGGTTACAAATGCTCTAGTGAAGTAGTGGTGGATTTTTTCTATTTTTCTAAGATGGATTTCTCATTGTAACAATCTTCTTTCTTTCCTTTTTCTAATTTGGAAGTGAACCTTTGATAGAGATCCTTTCTTTCTTTTGGGAAGTGATCTCCCCGACAGTGAGCCTATTATATTTAGTTTTGCAATTACTTTATATTGTGAGCTAATCCTCACTGTAGTTTTTTCCTTCTTTGTTTTTCCACATAAATCTAGTGTTCTCATGTGTTTGGATTGTTTGCATTACTATTTCTCATGTTTACATTCTACAAATGCATGATAAGGGTTTAATGGTTGTTGAGGGTTTAAGGACTAATGCAGATCTAAATGTTAAAAGGGGTTTTGCTGTTTTAATGTAAAATTGATTCACCCCCCCCTCTCAGTTGTCTTATATATTCAACATACCTAACTAAACATTTAAGGGAAGGGTTAGAAAATTTTAAGAGGTAAGGAGATGCAAATATTTTAGATGGTATCCTTGATGTGTCACATCTATCTCTATGATTTTGAAAGCTCCTAGAACCCTAAGTTTAATGTTTATTCATCTATGGTTGAGTCTAAGAAATGATATTTTAAATTTATGTAGTCATGGATTCCTCACTAGGACAAACATGACCCTAGGTCTCACTATTTCATTTTTCAAGATTATTTTGTAGCCTTTATATTATATTGGTTGGGCTACATAAAGCCTCAACATCCTACATGTTTTCCTAAATTTCTTAGGCCTATGGACTACTAGCCTTATGATGAATTCTTTCATTATTGGGGAGAATAGTTCTTGCATGAAGGATTCGTAATCATACACACATTTGTCACTACTAAAATGCCACATAAGCTACCATACAAGATGTCATATCAAATTTCTCATTTGAAGGCCTTATGGAAAATATGTGGGCTAAATTATACATATTTCAATCTATATTAGAGAAAAATTATCCTTCCACCCCACACTAAAATTAGGGATCTCACAATCTTAGGTATTAAAGGATAGAAGGGTGGGAAATATTATCTACCAAGTGGGACTAGAAATTTCCACCTACAAAATATATGACCTTGAATGATTCATCAATAAAATGAGGCGAGAAGTGGGACTTTCTAGGTATACAAACTAGTTTTATGAACTTGAATATGTTATCAAGAGTTGCGTATCATTTGTCCCTTTTCTTATAATTATCAAAATGAACATGAATATGCGAATGTATCTAATGAATTGGACTAGGATTGTAAAGATAAAGAAAATACTACTCACTTGATATACTAATAGGACATGAAATGATGGTTACAACTCAAAATTACTATAAATATTGATATAAAATGATAGATAATGTTACAATAGATCACTAGCACTTCTCCTAATTCCTTGCAAATACCTTGAATTTTAGAAAAAATACCTAAATGGGAATTCCCTCGAGAATCAAAGGGGTTTCATCCTCTAATCCTAATGACCGCTAGGTTTTCATCCAATGATGATAAAATCTTATGGCTTTTCATCCACAGAAGTAATCAGAACATAAATGTCTAAAAAATGTCATAATAATTGATAACCTCTACAAGAATTATCTACCTATATTTATATGCTATCAGTATCCCCAAAGGATTAGGTTAGCTTGATCCAAATTAGTGCCAAAGCCCAAAATTTACAATACTACACATTACACTAGGTCAGCCCTAAGGCCAATGGAGGTGCCTTTTCAAATAATGTGTGACCCTAAGGACTTATTCATGATCCTTCCTCTTCCCTTTTCTTCATCTTGATTCTCCAGAATTTATTCCACACAATCCATAGGTGTCCTACCCATTATTCCTATTGAAGTAGGTGCTAGTTGTCTAGCACAATCATCTTCTAAGAGCACATGACAATAAAAGGAACTTTTGGTATCCTAGGAGATGGGGCTAGTAAAAGAACAAAATAATGGCCTTTCTAATAGTAATATAGTTTTGGTACTACTTGATCAATTACCCTTAATATTTTTATATTATGTGTAGGTTTCATTGTAGATGCTATGTTCCAAACCACAAGCCAGAATGTGCCCCTACGAAGGAATGTGATGGAATTCCTAGAAGAGATCCTACTTCGGTATAGTGAGCCTAGATTGGCAACCTCCTGATGGTGATATATTTCTAGTATATGATCCCTTTTCCATGAGCTCTGGATATGATGTGTAGGTGTCATCATAGATGCTATGTTTAAAATCAAAATCTACGAAGATGTTCTATGATGAAATATAGTAGAATTCTCAAATTTTGTCCTTCAGTTGATTTCCTAGAAAAGGGGACATGATAAGTCCTCCCCTCTAAAGATAGCTTGTCCTTAAGAAATGAAAATTGGGATGTTATAAAACATTAGATCCCTTCCAAGTAGCATCTTCAAGGGACAGATTCTTCCACCAAACAAGGTACTCAGTTATGCTCTTGTTTCTCAAAGTTGACTATGGTATTAATCACAACTTCTAGAATGAGAATGAGCCTACCCTCATCATCTAGTGGGGGTAACTCCCATAAATGAATAGTATGCAATATAAGACTTATATAGACATGAGACATGGAAAAAATTCTAATTTTTACTATCTGCACTAGGATCTCCACCTCATATGCAGCTTCTCCAACATTCCTAGTTATCTTGTATGGCGCATAAAACTTAGGCTGAGATTTTATAATCCTATTTTCTTGGTGTAAGACTATTTATATGGCCAAAATCTAAGAAATATCATATCTCCTACCTCAAATTATCTCTTTGTATGCTTTCTATTAGCATATGTCTTTTTGTTGATTTTGAGCCACTTGTAGGTGATCCTTGAGTGATCTCAATATGTCCTAGCATTGATTCACTAGATCACTTGATATCAAAAATCTACTTCCTGTGAGGGTCATTTCTACAAAAGTTAAGGAATAATATCCATAGAGTTCCTTGAATGGAAACATGCCAATGGACATGTGGTGAGTTGTGTTGTAGTAGTATTCTCCAAGATGAAGCCACTTGATCTAATAAAATTATTGATTGGTACTATCTTAGTCTTCCCATCTACTTGTGGATGATAAATAATGCTAGGAGTGAGCTTGGTGCCCATCAAATGAAACAAATCCTTTTAGAAATTATTGAGAAACTGGCTATATTTGTCACTAACATGTTTTTGGGAAACCCATGCATCCATAAAACCTTCTTGAATAATAAATCCGCAACTTGCAAAGCATTGTACTCAGTGGAGATAGAGTAGAAGTGAGCATATTTTTTCAACCTATCAACAACAACATAAATTCAATTCTTCCATTGAGCTTTGGGAAATTCGGTGATGAAGTCCATAGAGATAGTTTCCTATTTGTGTTCTAAAATAAGGAGTGGTTGTAGCAATCCCACTGAGAACTCTTGCTCTATTTTATTCCCCTGACTTGTGGTGAACTCCCTTATGTGTGAAAAAGCATCCTTTTTAAGGCCCTTCCAAGAGAGCCTTTATCTAATCTTCTGGTAAGTCTTGTAGAATTTGATATGTCTAGCCATTGGTGCATCATGAAAGGCTTGCAATACCTTCTTCTTGACTTTGGATTGAGAGAAAAGGAACACCCTATTTTTTAATAAAATCAGACATTTTGTTACCACATACCAATTATCTTTCTCTATACCTTTCAAAATGCCTGTATGAATTTTTTCCTCAATATACTCAACAATTATAGATTATTATTGATATGGTGGATACATGACATAGAGTGGGTCTCCTAGAAAGTGCATTTTCCACTATATTATTCTTACCCCTAACATATTCAATATCAAAATCATATGCTTAGAGTTTACTCACCCATTTCTATTTCTTATCATTTAGATTCCATTGATTGAGGAAATGTCTCAAACTATTGTGATTAGACTTGACCATAAATTTTCCACATACTAGATATTGTCAAAACTTCTCTAGGGCATGCATTATAGCCACCATCTCTTTATCATATACCGAGTACCCTCTCTTACAGAGCTTCAAATTCCTTCACTCCAAGGAAATAGAATGCCCCTTCTAAGAGAGGATATCTCCAATTCCTTTACCAAAGGCATCACATTCTACAAAAAATGAAGTGAGAATTTAGTAATTGCAAGAACCAAACAAACAATAAATCATTACCTATTTCAACTTTTCAAAGGATTTTTGTGCTTCCTTAGTCTACTCGAAGGATCCTTCCTTGGTCAAGTTGGTGGGAGGTGTCAAAAGCTAAGAAAACCCTCTAACAAACCTCTGGTAGTAGCTTAAGAGTCGAAGGAGTCCTCTCAACTGAGATAGATTGGTAGGAGGTGGCCAATCTAGAATATCTTGGATCTTCTATTGATCAATCTAAAATTCTTTGGTACTTAGGAAATGCTCTAGATATAATATCTGCATTAACCCAAACTCACATTTGGATATCTTTGCAAAGAGAGAATGTTGTTTCAGTATTCATAGAACTATGTGTAGGTGCTTCAAATGTTCTTATCATGTCCTGTTATAAATTAGAATGTTATCAAATAAAACCAACGTAAAATTCCTCAAGTGCTTACCAAAACCATGATTCATGCATGATTGGAAGGTTTTTGTAGCATTAGTGAGGCCAAAGGTCATAACTAGAAAATCAAAATGCCTATAATGGCACCAGAAAGTAGTCTTCTGAACATCTTCTCTCATGTAGATCTAATGGTATCCGAACCTCAAGTTAATATTTGATAAGTACACAACACCATGCAACTCATCAATTAGTTCATCTATCCACAATATTTGGTATTTATTTTTTATGGTCTTCTTATTTAGTGTTTTGTAGTCTATACACATCTACAAAGTTCCATCCTTATTTTTTAATAGCACCATAAAAGATGCAAAGGGGCTAGAGCTCGATCTAATGTACCCCATATCCAAAAGTTCCTTAATTTATTTCTCTATCTCCTCCTTATACATATTTGGATGGTGATAAGGGGTTGCAATTATTGGTTTGGATCCTGTTTCAAGTTATCTGATGTGCTGGAAACCATTATCCAGTGGTAATCTTGGAGTTATATTATCGAAGACCAAACTATGCTTATCCAATTTTTTGATATATTAACATGAACTTGAATATTCTTACTTTTATCTAAGGTTCTTTTGAGATTACCAAATAGTTGACAGCCTAAGTGTCTTGGCTCTTCCAAAATATCCTTTCCATTCTCCTAGTTGAGACTACTTGCGGAGACTCATTTTCCATTCCTTTTAGTACCACATGCTTCCCATCAGCTTTGAATTTGAGTTCCATTATTTGGTAGTTTTTAGAGTACTCACCTAGTGAGTGTAGCCAATGTACACCCAAAATCACATCAATATCACCTAACCAAAGACATTGAAATCACCAGAAGCCTTATGATCTCCGAAGGATATGTCCAACTTTTATATTTTCTCCTTGTAGGGAATTTTATACCCATATGCCATAGTGACATTGAAGCCTACAAAATATTCAACATTTAGCCTTCTTCTTTTCACAAGCCCTTCATCAATGAAGTTGTGAGTATCTCCTCAATCAATCATTACAGTCACTCTTTGTTCGGAAAGGACTCACTAAACCTTGAAGGGATGATATCTATGTGCACTTGAGAGTGAGACCAAGGTACTATCTTTCTCTTCTTTTTCTTCCTCATGTGGTGGATCTTTTGGATCATGAAACTCCTATGATTCATCTAATTCTAATTCCTTATCAGAAGTGACTTCTATATAGTGAACTTTCCCCTTACTTAGGCATCTATGTCTTGGAATCCATAGTTCCCTACATGAAAATAAAATTTTCTTCTTCTAGATCTCATTTCTTTCTTCATTATCCAACCTCTTAGTGGGTATTGGTGGTGCACTTTTGTACTATAATGTGCCTTTTCTTATAAAAAACACCTTTTGTTACCATAGAATAGTAACTTTGGGTTGATATGCCAAAGTTTTTTTAGGAATGGAGAGTTCAAGTTGTAGGCTCCTTCTAATAGCCTCCTACAAATTTGATGGTGCAAAAGCTTTGAAAAACCCCTTTAAGGGTTCCTCAAGTCCTTCAAGGAAAAGATAAATGATTCTGTTTTTTGATATGTCAAGAACTGTAATGGAAATATTTTGGAATTATTCTACATACTCATTGATTGTGGGTTTTTATTTGATTTTGGAAAGCTCCTTGAAATATTCTTCCTCATCTCTAAGCTCAAAACTTTTAAGAAATTTTTGACTAAAATATTCAAAATTATTTACCTGATCAAGGCCTTGTGTATTTGTGCCATGATACTACCATTCATAAGCATTCCCTTTGAGATGTAGGATTTCAAGTTGAATACAATATTTTTCCTTCATTGAATTGAGTGCGAAATAGGTTTGTAATTTTTGTAACCAAGTCCTAGCTATGATTCTTTCACTTCCATCAAAAGTAGGGGCCAAAAGTTATTGGTTTTCTTCTCTTGAGCTCTCTTCCATTCTTCACTTGTTCTCTCCTTCTTTGGTCCTTTACATGAATCTCTATAAATTTCTCAAATGGAATATCTTCTTTGAATGCATCAAATTCTTTGACATAATCCTCAAACCATTTTACATCCACTAGAATATGGGACCTCTCATTTGAGATAATAAGGGTAGCTTCTTCTTCTTCTTCATTATCTAGTAGGAAAATGTATTTAGTTTTCTTTGAGTTGTGCAATGATTTATTCTAGCTAGAGGTGCTTCCTTCTATTCTATTATCTTCTACACACTTCTTTTTTTGTTGCAACCACATTTGTCCCACAATCATTGCCAATTTGTCTATAGTTGCAAAGAATTTATAGATTTCTCCTTATCATTTTGAATTTTTACTTCCTTGTTTAGACATTATTTCCTCTACTAAATCTGTACTTTCTACAAGGTACTTCTTTTGTTCCCACCTTGATCGCTCTTTCACTTGGAATCATCAATCATTAGAAAAACTGTACAGGCTAGTAGAATCGTGCTTTGATACCACTATAATGTACCTTTTATTATAATTATAAAAAAACATGAATATGTGGATGGATCTAATGAAATGGTCCAAAATTTTAAAAGTAAAGATAACACTTCTCACTTTATATACTAATAGGATATTAAATAATGATTACAACTCACAATTACTGCAAATATTGATCCAAAATGATAGGCAGTGTTATAACAGATCATTAGCACTTCTCATGCTTCCTTGAAAATATCTTGAAGTCTAAAAAAAATCCCTAAATTACAATTCCATAAATAACCAAAGGGGTTTCATCCTTTGATCCTAGTGACTTTTGGGTTTTCATCAAATGATCACAAACTCCTATAAGTTTTTGTTCATAGAAGAAATCATAACATAAATGTATAATTTTTTTTATAAGAATCGATACCCTTTATAATAATTATCTACCTATATAAATTAGGTGTACTATCATTCTCCCCAAAGGAGTAGGTTAGCTTGAGCCAAATTGGTGCTAAAGTCCAATATATATAATACTGCTAGTTACACTAGGTTGGCCCTAATACCAATGGAGGTGCCCTTTTAAATAGTGCATGGCCTTGTAGACCTATCCATGATACTTCCTGGTCACTTTTCTTCATCCTAATACTTTGTAATTAATGTCGCATGATTCAGAGGTGTCCTACCCATTATGATAATTGAAGTAGGTGCTAATTGTCTAACACATTCATCTTTTGATGGCAATATCTTTCTGGTACCTAATCCATTCCCTTTGAGATTTGGATATGATGTGTATGTGTCATCGTGGATGCTATGTTTCAGACTACAAGCTAAAATGTGTTCCTGTGGAGGAATGCAAAGGAATATCTAGAAACAATCCTTCTCTAGTATAGGGAGCCTGGACTGGAAATCTACTAATGGTGATATATTTTTGTTATATGATCCCTTTTCTATGAGCTCTATATATGATGTGTAGGTATCATCATAGATGTTATGTTCCAAATTGCAAGCTAAGAGGGTAATCTATGATGAAATTTGATAGGATTCTTAGATTCTATCCTTTAGTTGATTTCTCAAAAAAGGGGACATGACAAGTTGCAATGATGAGGATGAAAAAAATATAGAAGAATTAAATGGTTCATAAACAAGAGAATTGAAATAAAAATCTTGGAGCTCAAAACTAAGAGCTTTAAATAATTTCTAATGGAAATCAAGGATCCCATCCATTGGATAATGGCCTTGTTACAATCTTGGAATACTTTGTATGGTGTTTAACTAAGCCAACCCTTTACTTCTTATGTATCAACATTAGTGTTTGTAGCTATTTTTATGAACTTAATTATTAACACTAAAGTTTTATTATTTCTATTGCCTAATTAGAATTAATGCATTAGTATTTAGTGTTCAAATCTTCCACTATGTACCTAAATATAAATTAATGGGATTAATTTATTTATCTTTTATCTATATTTTTTTCAATTTGTTCATAATGGGCAACATATTCTTAATTATTAAAAAATCCCTTGAGAGATTTGCACAACTAAAAAAATTTCCTTGGATTTTTTTTTGAAACCTAAAAATACTCTACAAAATTTTCTAGCTTTAAAAATAATTCTACTCAGATGAAAATAGAGGTTTCAATTTCTTTTGAGTGCCATGGGGAGATCTATTTTTCTCTAAGATGCACAAGTTACAAGTTTACGGCTAAAACAAAAACAAATTGAGAAGAAGCTTACATATTCTTGAAATGAAGAAAAATGGGGGTAGGTGCTCAAATGGGATGAATAAGGGTGATGTGCCTATATTTCTTCTAATTTAATTAGGAAAATAGATCTCCCAAAGAATATGATTGACTTTCAACCCAAAAGGTGAGTCAACCTTATTAGGGGATCTACTATTTCCTTATGACAAAAAATGACAAATATGATTAAAATCCACTTTTTGGAGATAAAAATAAAATGCCTAATGAATTCAATTATGCAATGTAAAACTTGAAATGCTAAAATAAAGGATAACATAGACATAAACCACAATATTTTGAGAGATTTGAGAAGGATAAAATGATGTGCACTTGTCACCAAAAGTGGTTGTTGAGTGTCTTGCTGGGATAGATTCGCCCTATAGTGAATGGGTCTCTGAGAAGGGTTCCAAATTCCTCCAGATTCTATTGCCAGAAAGTTTGAAATAAATTCTACAAACGAGTTTTCATGGCTTGACAACTTTGACAACTTTTCAAAATTACATTTTTGATCCAATTTTAGTCCTTCTTCACCTGCAAATCTACACACACAAAGAGAGGGATTTTTTTGTTTTGTTTTTGGTGAATAGGGATTTTCCTTGGTCTAACTCCATTTTGGTAATTAAACCTTGATAATGAAAGATAACGAAAAATGACAAGGATTGATAAATGAAAAATACTATGTCACAACTCACCAAACCCTCAATGGATACCCTCATAAGATTGTAGTCCAACACATCTCTCTAAGGATTGGATCTTGGATGAATTGGCTTGAATGATAGCTTGATTTGACACTTGAATGCTTGAAGCCTACATCACAATGTTGGCTCCAAAACATAATATGAACACACATAACTTTGACATGATGATATGATCTTGATTTGCTACTATAAATGCTTGATAAATATGCTCTTCAATGCTCTTGAAAATAATATTTTCTATAGGAATGCGTGCATAAAGTGTGTTAGGTTTGAATTGATAAAATAACTATGCATTTATGGGTTTTTATCTAATTTTCCAAAACTTAGATTCCATAAGCTGACATTTGAAACTTGAATTTGAATCATTAAAATGTCACCAAAAACATATTAAAAATTAGGTCTTGTCACTTAAGGAGGACCCATTCACCCTTGGGTGAATGGGTTCTAGAACCTAAATCCAAGACACACAATTTCCAAGGTGTTTAAAATAATGTTAGAATTTGTTTAATGTCGGTTTCCATTTCAGAAAATAGGAACAATAAGGCTTATGAATGCATAATTTAGGCAATTAGAAGCTTAATTAAGTACAATTAATTAAGGGACCCAAAGATAGTGTGAAAATTTAATGGATTACATTTTTATACTCTACATTTAGCCCCCACATTAGTGAGAGTATGAGCCCTATGCTCAAACTCACACTAAAGTAAACATTTATAAGTCAAGAGAGGTCTAATTGTACAATTGTTAGAAAGATGAGATAACAAAGATCAAGGAGGATGATAAGTCCCCCAAGATCAAAGATCCCATGAAAAACCAACAAAATAACAAAGAGACATATGAATGTAGCACCGACATAAGATACAACATCATACAATGTCAAAATTAATGTAAAGAAAAAGATGAACTAGCAAGTTGGATTATGGAAATTCCATGAAACATGCTCTCATGGAATCATAGGAAATAAAGTTGTGTTATTCAAGGCTGCCATAAGAAACATGATCACAAGTGTAGTCTGATATACACTCAATGAGCCTAAACAAGTGAGACACACACAAGGTCTAGTGTAGTTCAATATACACTAGGTGTGTACCTACAAAAAAATTGGTAATGGGAAAGCCATGCTGGGTCTACAGGCTCCCATACATCAACCATACCAAAATTTACACTCCCTAATAACTTTGATAAGGTACCACATATGACAATCACAAGGTTAGCAAGTTGTGTTATGCTAGACACTCATGAAACAAAGGCACCATGAAGCAAGTTGTGTTATGCTTAGTGGCTAAAAGTTTTGGTTTAAGATAGTCAAAGGGGTTTTTCTTAGTTCATGAAAGGTCTCACTTTAGAGAACATCATGCTTGATATCACCATCAAGAGAGGACTAGTTAAGAGATAAAATATTTGCACCTGAGGCAATGCAATCCATATTATTACCACTAAGAGGAATGCCATATGCCAAGAAAGGTCATGCTCTTGAAGGACATCAATCCCAATGTCACCAACAAAAAGACACATCACATGAAATAATAAGACCCCACTTTGAACAAGAGGTCATGACATCAAGAAAGCCACAAGCGGGAGGCATAATGCCTCCCAACTTTAAAGGATTTGCAAAACACCATGCATGTGAGCAATTAACTTAAAGTAGAATACAATAAAAGCCAATAGATGAAAGATACACGAGAGCTTATTTGGAAAGCCTTATGCCAAACATATTTTTTCTAAATAAAGCTACATCATGGAAAGGATTTTTTCCCCCCATATGCAATCCTAAGATAAAACATAAGTGATCCATGGATTCAAGGTCAATGTATGCCTTTTCTATAGTTGAGTTCACAATCATCATCATTCCCCAAATAAATCATGGAAAAATGAGCACAAAGGAATAATGACACATAAAGAGTGAAAAAAAAGGAGAAGCCTTTTGGGTCAACATGGAAGAGACCTAACCATTTCAATGGTTTGCATTGTCCCTAAAAGGAAACACAAGACAAAAGAAAAAAAATGGCTATGACAGATAGAAGAATTAAGATACAAATAGAATAATTTCAAAATAGATTCACTTCCTTCATATCCTTACCCCAACGGAGTGACAAGGTCATCCAAAGTAGACTCACAAACATAAAGACATTCCAAGCAACATAGTATGGGGATCACATTGTGCACATGTAATCACACAAAGAACATTAATAGACATAAAGCTAGTATGACACATGTGATCTGACCTAAATCAAGTTTTTCACATCCCAATCTTGTTCATCATATGCAAAAGGTGATTGAATAGCCAAAGGGGCAACAACGAGTGTCATACTAGGGAAATAAATAGGTTCAACACATGGTGATG
>VDFB02271358.1:54794787-54888376 GCA_007258455.2 Sequoia sempervirens | reverse complement strand
CCGAAGCCGAGGAAATCTCCTGAAGTCCCAATCTCTCCACCTTCTCAGCATCCTCTTTCTCCAAGGGATACACCACCTCACTCTTTGCTTCCACCGTCTCCCGAATCATACCCATAATCCTCTGCCAAATCTGTTGAATGACCATCTTTTCACCCCGAAAGATTCTATGATTCCGCTCCATCCAAATTTGCCAAAGAATGAAGGTAGGCCCAACATACCACACGTCCTGTAAGAAGGTTGCCATCGCGGGAGGTCTACCAAGACTATTCCAGAAATCCACCAAAGAGGAAGCATGAACACAAGGGATTTTCCAAGCCTCCCACCAAAAATGCCACAGCCTCAAGGAGAAAGAGCAACGGAAAAACAAATGAGCAGAATCCTCCTCCCCATTCCCACACAAAACACACCTAGAAGGGCCCTGAAATCCCTGCTTCTGAATATTGTCCCAAGTCAAGCACTTCTTCCAAGCCAAAGTCCAAATGAAGCAATTGCACTTTGGCCAAGAAAACTTATCCCAAACTCTCTGCCACCAATGAACCTCCACCCTGTCCAACTTGTGGGATAAGACAACCTGATAGCCAGAGGCAACAATATAAACACTCTTAGGGTTGGGGGACCAAGATAAAACATCTCCATCTGGGAGGGAGCTACAACTCATGCTAGAAAGGATACGTTGCAATTCCACACACTCCTCCATCCCAACCACAGGCCACTCCTCATGATTTTTCCACCTAGCCACCCTCAACTAGCCATGGGCAGACATTGACTTAAAATCACTCACCCTAACCCAACCAACTGCAGAGAATCTATGACAAAGGGGCAACAGATGAGGAAACTGGGACACAATAGGGGGAAAACCATCCCAAGAATCAAACCAAAAGTGAGCCTCCAACCCACTTTTGCAAATCCAAAACAACCCATCTTTGACGAGAGCTGCCCCTTTCTTGAGTGTATCCCAAATCACCGACCCTTTCCCCACCAAAGGATAGTGGGGAATATCCATCTGAGGGATCCCCAGAAGATATTTGTGGGATAAAATCCTGGCCCAAGTCTAACCCTACTCCACACACCACCTCCAAAATAGTTTAGCAGCAAGCGCTATCCCAGACAAAGATGACTGCCTCAATCCAAGCCCGCCACAATGCTTCGGGCTACAAACAATTTCCCATCTAACCAGACTCCATTTGGAGGATGATAAATTACCAGCCCAAAGGAACTGTCTAATTAAAGCATCAAGATCTTGAACAAAACCAACCGGGGCCACTTGTAGCATACATCTATAAATGGGGAGAGCTTGAACCACAGATTTGATCAGTTGAACCCTTCCAGCAAAGGACAACCACTTGTGGGTCCAATGGTTAAATTTTGTCCAAAACTTATCCAAAATACTCTGCCAAGAGTCCCTGGGCATCCTTTTGATAGAGATAGGAATATCAAGATAGGTCAGAGGAAGGGAGCCAACCTGAAACCTTAAGATATTAGCAATCCTCCGCTGGATAGGACCGGGAGTATTGAAGAAAAAGAAAAAGATTGAGGACTTATCTTCATTAATTCATTGACCCGAGGCAAGAAGATAAACATCCAGCACAGCACGCAAATGTGTAGCCTCCCTGATAGTAGCCATACCCATCAGCGGAGTATCATCCACAAACTGCAAATGAGACTGTGGGGGAATATTACCTCCCCATCGCCACCCCTGAATGAAACCCATCTCAACATTCTTTTTCAACAACCGGCCAAGACCTTCAGCCAAGAGCAAGAACAGATAAGGAGAAACCGGGTCGCCCTGACGTAGACCTCGGGAAGTACAAAACAACTTTGAGGGTTCACCATTAATCAGAACAGAGAAGGAAACTGAAGTAACACAACTCATGACCCATTGGATCCACTCATCCCCAAAACCAAAAGCCCCAAGGATCTTTCAAAGAAAGGACCAACGAACTCTGTCATAAGCCTTGGCCATGTCCAGCTTGATGAACATTGCCTTATCCCTGGAAGTGGCCATAGAATGGATGGTTTCAGTAGCTATAACCACCCCATCCAAAAAAAATTTGCCTACCACAAAACCACTCTGCTCCTCAGAGATCAAAAATTTGAGCCAATTTTTTAGCTTGTCCGCAATTATTTTAGAGATAATTTTATAGATCACATTACAAAGAGAAATGGGCCTAAATTGACTGAGCCTATCTGCCCCCTCACATTTGGGGATAAGAGCCAAAAAGGTAGAGTTGAGAGCCCGTAGCATCTGCTTGTTCCTCTGAGATTCCTAGACTACCGCCAATAAATCAAGCTTGATAATTTCCCAGAAATCTTGAAAGAACTCCACCGAAAAGCCATCAGGACCAGGGGCCTTCCCTTTCTTCATTTGGAACACCGTTCTCTCCAGCTCATCCATCGAGATATCACACATAAGAGACTCATTCATCTCCATGGTGACCAAAGAAGGGATGCAAGACAAAACTTGAGGCTCTTCATTAGGAGCCCCCTGGGGCTCCTCCCTGAATAAAAAATCAAAATACTACACTGCTTCACATGAAATATCCTTAAAAGAGGAAAGAGGCTCACCAGAGTCTTTTACCAGAACAGAAATTGAGTTCCCATGTCGCCTGGCTTTGACTGAGTTGAAGAAGAAGGCAGTATTCTTATCTCCCTCCTGAAGCCATTCAATTCATGCCTTATGTTTCCAATAGATCTCTTCTCGTAATTCACACTCCTCCAATACTCTCAATGCCTTGGCTTCCTCCTGAAGTAAAATAGCAGTCACATCATTATCTCTGATTACCCTCGTAATGCTATTCAACTTAGCTTGGGCAGAAAACTTGGCTTGAAAGATGTTCCCAAAACACTGACGGTTCCAATGCTTAAGCTGATATTTAACAAATTGGAGAAGCTTAGCAAAAGTATACATTGCTGTACCAAAAGTGGGCCTACCATTTTTCCACCATTCGGCCATATAATCATGAAGAGAGGGATCGCGAAGCCACATAAGCTGAAACTTAAAAGGGGGCGAACGAGGTACATGAGCTGAAGATACAACAAGCTTGATAGGCCAATGATCGGACCCCCTCCAATCAAAAATTTCTGAGCTAGAAGACCACAAGCCACCAACCCAAAAATAAGACACCAGAAACTAGTCAAGTCTTTCAGAAATATAGAGATCCCCAAGTCTTCGATTGCTCCAGGTGAAAAGACCATTATTAGGCTTAACATCAACAAGATTCAAAGTAGAAATATTGTCCCGAAGAAGCAAGGCAGATGGCTCCAACCTTGCAACACCTCCCCTCTTCTCAGCCAACTCAGAGATAGCATTGAAATCACCGGCCATAATCCATGGATAAAAGGGCACCATACTCCAGACAAATTTAATATGAGCCCACAAAAATTGCTTGCCCTGAAGATCTATAGGAGCATAGATATTAGTGATGAGGATAGACTCCCCAGTCTCAAAGCAAGAAGCAATCATCGAGATAGAGGACTTGCTGGAAATCCACCAAAGAGGGCGGATCTTTCGAGGATTCCAGAGGCAAGCCACTCCACCCGCAGACCCTTGAGCACCAATGCATTGGCACTCACCGCTTCTCCACAACTTAGGAGATAAACCAGTCATGCATTCTACAGATAACTTAGTCTCCTGCAAGAACAAGATATCAGGAGATTGACTTCTAACCAACTCATGAACAACCTTTTGTCGAGGGCTGCTATTCAAGCCCCTTGCATTCCACGATAGAACAATCATTTCAAAGAGCTTGAGAAGTGTGAATCCAAGGTCTTAACTGACCCAGACTCCACTAGAGTTTCCCCAGCTAACTTAATCTTTTCCATATCCTTTTTCCTGCCAAGCTTTGAAGATTTCTCCCCCAACCCTTTTTTGAGATCCTGCTGATGTATACCCAAAGGAGAAGGAGAAGACTTTAGATTCTTACCTACATTTGAACTTGCATGCAAAGCTAGAATAGAGGTGTCTCCCCCACTCTTCTTCATTTCCACTGTGGAAACGGATGCCTCTTGGACATCCATTGGAAGGTCAGTTGCCATTTGTAAAGCTCCAGAATCAGGTGCCTCCTGAGTAGCCCCAAAAGGAGGATCCTCCTGCCCAGAACACACAATACCCTGATCCAAGTTAACCAATCTCGGATTCACTTCCTGCTGGCCAAGATCCTCCAAAGCCTCAAATCTATTAAAACAGTCTTCATCTTGTCTTTCAGTCAAGGTCCTCTTTTGACCTCAGTTTCTATTACGATTCCTAACAGGTGCAAAACCATCTGGATCAACCCCATCCCCAGGAATGGGATCCTTTCCCTTATCTTCCTTAGGAGGGTTGTGAGGAGGTTGAGAAAAATGGGTCCCAACAGGCCTAGCCCTAGGGCATCTTCGCTGTAGGTAACCTACTCATGGCAGAGACGACAGCGAAATGGAAGAGTTTCATAATCCAATGATTGCACCCAAGAATGAGGACCCACAAACATATCCAAAGAATCTGGTAATGGCTTACTTAGGTCAATCTCTACATAGATACAGGAAAAAGTTATCACCTTTTTAAATTGAGTCTGTTGTGAAGAACCAACTGGCTTCCCGAGCATCGACCCCAACAAATGCAAAACATCATCTTGCCAACATTCCATAGGAAACCGCGGAAGTCGAACCCACACCGGGACCCGTGTCGGAAGCTCCTCAGCAGGGTTGAAACCAGCATGCCATGGTTTAACGAACAAACCAACCTGATTATAGAAATAAGGGCCTCCTTCAAAGACCTTATTTTGATCCACCATGCAATCAAAGGTAACCATGAAATAATTATTTTCCAAAATTTTTATATCCATCTCACCCTCCGGCATCCAAGTCCATCGAGCCTAGGATTCCAGAAATTGCAACGATATCCTCATACCTAGAAACTTACAGTAAAAGGAGTGCCTTGAATAATATTCAATATCTTCTACAACCATTTCTAAAGGAATAACCAGTTTCGGTCTCTCCTTGCAACATTCCAAGCAGCCATTAATCTTCATGTTCTGAGCTCCACTAGATGAGCCCACTCCATCTAGCCCCGTTTCTGGCATGAACAAATTATTATTGAAAACTTTTGAAGCGTGTTGAGGAGACTTCGCACCAAGCGCTGAACAGAAATCCATTTGAGGGTTTTCACCTGAGGTCTCCCCAAGATACATAATACCTAACTTATATTGGGCATGCAAAGCCTTCGAGAAATAAAAATCTGAAACAAGGGTTTCAAAGCCCTACCCACAGCTCACCACGATCCACTGGCCCAAGAACAAAATACACCGCTGAAGGGAGACCCCACACAGACCAGGCCCCAAAGGCATGCCCCAATCTATACACCCGTGGCTCCCAGCTACACCCTACACTCTGGTCGGCGCCAAAGAACAACCTGCATGCAGGAAAAAAGAAAAAGACCACTGCAGTGGCCACACACAACACCACACCCCAGAATGCAGCCAACAAACCCCCCCTCCCAGCGCAGAATCAAACCAGAACAAGAAACGGGCAAGGGCATAGACGCCCTAGCCCGGCAGATTGCAGACGCGCGCCATCCTCAGGAGAAAAGGAAAAATGTGATCGAGATCTCAATAACTTTTTCACAACCTCATTTTCCTCTAATTTTCCACCAAGACCATTAATGGCATTGAAAATTTCATCCACTCTAAGCATCTAGGTTGCAACATCTTCATATTTTAACATCATCATGGTTTCAAATTTGGCTTTAAAATTTTACATCTTCACTTGCTTGACCTTATCATATCCTTCATAAATGCTCTACAAATTTATCCAGATCTCTTTAGTAGTTTTGAGGCTTATCAACTTACAAATTCTTAATTATAAAGCCAACTCAGGATAACATTCCTTGTTTTTCCATTATTCTTATTTCTTGATCTCATTATCACTTTTTAGAGTAGTAGCAGGTATAGTATACCCATTTTCCACATATTTCTAGACACCAAACCTTATAGAGACAACAAAGGCTTCCATCATGGATTTATAGACCCTTCCTATGTGCCATTTGAATCTACCTCAAGCAGTTAAGCTTCTTCCAAGGAACCATACCTTTGATACCAATTGTTAGACACACAAGACAACTAAGAGGGGGGTGAAACAATTTTACATTAAAATCAACAAACCCTCATTAATCCTTTAAACCCTTATTAACCTTGAAACCCTCATTAAGCATCAATAGAAATTAAACATATGAAACATCAACTCAACAATAGCCATACACAAGAGAAAACCAAATTTACGTGGAAAACCCTAATTAGGTAAAAACCATGATGAGGATTAACTCACATTTATATGAATAACAACATCGAATATAATAGGCTCACTTTCGAAAGGGCTCACTACCTAAAGGAATCACTGTTAAGAAGAAGTAAGAATAGAATAAGACTATTACAAGGAGGTTCACTACCTCGGAGCAATAGAAAGATCTATCACAACAACTCTACACCATCCACAACCTTTGCCTCACTACCTCTAGCAACTTCAAGTACACTAAAAATGTAGACACCTTCTGCTCACCACATCTAGTAGCCTTAGGATTTTAATCTCACACTTAGATCACCATACTTATTTACATTCAAATCATATTTCACACACACTATCTCCAAAAACTAACCTTTCTTATATCCTCCACAACCTTAAACAACCTTTTCTAGGTCAATCTCAATGAAGCATATGCACGTCAAATGTGCAACCAACAAATAAGTTAGCACCAAAAAAAATTTTAGTGGAAAGAAGTGAAGGTAGACTACACTAAGGTTTAACCAAGACCCAAATCTACATTGACATGCTACACCATGTATCCACAAATAACTAAGCACCTATGAAAATAGTGCTAACATGCCAAGTTGGCCAAACCTGTACTAATACTATCAAACAACCACATACATGCTTCTCCAAGTATGGAAGCATCATGAGGACTACATAGGAACATTACACATCATCCCAAATTATTCAAACATCATCAGAATATTCAACACTACTGATGCAACCATCTGAAACTGAAGAACACTATCATTCTATGCAACTAGGCAAACTATCATAGAGCACAACTCATGAATCTAAGCTTACAAAATAATTTAACACCAAAAACACCAAGGGAATGTAGATACAAGATGTATAATCATGTTCACAATTGTATAATACAAGAATAAAAAATGCAGAGAATAGTAGAGCAATTCCATTTCTCTCATACAAACTTCTTCAAAGGCAACATATTGTCAAACACATCTTCCAATGTCGCACAATCTAAAACTTGAAACTCTAGATATAACACCTTCAAAGACCACTTTCCATCATATCCAAGCCACAAATGCATATATTCAAGCATGAATAAATGTAGAGGACAACACATAACACCCTTTTTTCACCTTGTAAACTCTCTATTCATTTTTTTTCAAAATCACTTGGAAACCATGTGAACCTATTGCATTTGTAACACTTTCTCAACACTTCAGCACCTTCTCATCACAACCACACTAGAGGTTGACATCAATATCTGAAACACTACAAATCCTCATCACATCCACAGTAGGGGTTTACATCAATGACAACATTGATGACAACATGGTCCAACACTCTCTAACAACTCCAAAAAAAAATTCTTAACATAATTAGTTAGAGAATGGAAAATTAAATTGAGTTTCCTTTTTAATTTTTACAAAATTCCTTATGGTTAAGGAGTTATGCTCATATTGGTTTTACCCCTCCATTTGTTTTAGTCCATTAGAACCACAAATGTGTAGTTCCACTTTTCTTCCATAAAGGTGTCAAGTACTAGAAAATTCACTAGTATAAAGATAAGGGGAAACATGAAAAATTTTAACCCTTATGGCTTGAACCATATGGAATAGAAAAGAGGTATAAATTTCATGTGTACCATCTCTTGGATAGTCAAGGAGAATTGATGGAATTTATTTTTCATGAGCAAAGCATTACTTCTCAAAAGTAATCATGCTTCAAAGTTTTTATTAGTGAGTTGATTGTTTCATATTGGGTGAAGCCACAATAGTGGTTCAAAATTGTATGGAGGAAGGAAAACTGAGAAAAAATGACCCCATGGAAAAAAATGGTTTTAGGGGTTCAAATGAACCTATAAGTTTGACCGAACCAAAGAGGGGTTCAACTAGACTAGGGTTCAAAAAAACCTATTTAATTACTAGGCCCAAATTTCCCACCTAAAAAATAAAAGGACAATTCATAATGAGGGGGGTTTGAATGAATCAGGGTTTGAATGAACCCTAGTTCACTAAAACCCCCTGGTTCTAGCAAACACCCCTTTTCCCTAATTTTTGACCTTTTTCACAAAAAAAACCTCTTTTTACACTTCAAAGCACAGTTTGAGGATGAAAATGGAGGAATCTTCACAAACCCAAATGGAATCAGGTAGTCCTTAGAATGAGCTATCATACAAATATAATTTTAATATGTTTTGGTTTTATTATGTACTTATTTTTTTAGTTTTATTAGACATAGGTTTTTTATTGAAAATGAAGGTCTCTATTCTACACATATAGAAAAATAGTAGATTATCCAAAATAATTTGAAAAATATGAGTGCACCAGATATTAAAGTCCTTGATTGAACCAAAAAAAAATCAATTTTGATATATACAAAAAAAGTTACGTGTTATACGGTCGCGCTATGTCTGAATTGTAATTGGTTTTCCTTCGAGACTTTATTAAAGAAAAAATATTCAATAAAAAACTATCTAACCAAGTGTAAGCACTAGATATTAGAGTTACAAATCTAAATTCTAAAGAATTAGAATTTTATCCTTCATGGAAAAAAGTTATGCGTTGTACGATGTGCGTCACTTTTTAAAAATGTTGTTTTATGAAAAAAACTAGTTTTTGTGGGAGATGGAAAAAGAAGTACAATATGATTCCTAAATTTTTGAAAAAAATATTTTTAGAATCTATAGACAAAATGTGACGAGACTCTAGTTTACATCATCTTCAAATTCCTCACGGTTTAGTTGCTATAGGTGCCCAAATGTGAATATTTAGTTAAAAATAATAATTCCACTATCCAGTTTGGCCAAAAATTGTAAACCACTATTTTGGGATCACCCTATTCTATTTTGGTTTAGCTTCTAAGTAGTCTTGTTTCCTTTTGGGTGAAGATGGTTTTTTTCCTTGCCAATTTTTGGTGGTCTAACTATAGATTCTAATATCATGTTGTGCCGACAAGAAGCACAATCCCCAACCAAAGCCATTGTTGAGACTCAAATTTTTTGTGTTAAATTTTTCTTGAGTCTCTTTCCCATTTGTGTCTTAGCCATTCTACCAAAGCTTATAACTAATCTAAGAAAACACTCATGGGTGGTATTTTTTCAAAATTCCTTATGGTTAAGAAGTTATTCTCATATTATTTTTACCCCTCCATTTGGTTTAGTCCATTAGACCCACAATTGTTTAGTTCCACTTTTATTTTGCATGACAAGAGGACATCACCAAGAGAATTCTAGGTTGGTGATATAGCTTTGTAGAAACCCATCATCCATCTAAACTTCCCCTTTTTTCTCATTTTCCCAATTCACTTGAAATTTATACCTTTGCAAGAAAGTTCACCCCATCTGATCTTGTGGGATTTCCCATGTTAACTAAATTGTTCCACATCTTAACAGATTTATTGCATTTTCATCATACTGATTTTTCTTCTATACTATTCACTAGATTAATATTTTCCTGCAAGTGCATTCTCAAATCAGCTAAGTAAAGGTTTTATGAACTGATGGACCCCATCTTCCCACATCCATCATACTGACATCATCTTCTCTTCTATGGGAATTTTCATTTGAACCTATCTTTTCATGTGCAATTTTTTGATTCACTCCATTTTCTCCACACCATTCCTTTTAGGTACTTTTATCTTTCATTTTAACTTCACCTTCTTAGATTCTTTCCTCTAGTTTAGATGAATTTTTTCACAAAAAAATTCCACATAATTTCCCCACATCTGTACCCAAATGAAGTCATCCCATGCTAACTACATCATGATTATTTTTTCAATTCAAAAGCTTCCCAATCCATATCATCCCTATTTTTGATGACATCTTCACTAACATCACTTGTGAGAACTTCTATCTATCCTATATTGATTGAACTTGGTGGATACACTTGGTTTCACCACATGTTCCACTTGGAGGCTGATTTTTTTCCTAATCTCGATGTGCCTTTTGACCTACATGGAGCTATTGAAGATATAAATATCTATGTAAATGGTTCTCAGGAGATCAAACATAAACTAGACATATCTCCCAAAGGTTAAATTTCACTTACACTTGGACTTCTTCCATGAGCCTAATAGAGGTATATTTCTCAGAAATACCTGATTGGACTCAATTTCCTACATAATATACCTTGCAAGGATTTTCTATTGAACCAAATGTTATGCCCTTAATATTAGTGTACATAGTGTTATGAAAGTCATCTTATGGTTATCTTAACTCTTAATTAAGTCATATTATCATTATTATATTATTATTTAGTTAATTAGGTTAGTCTAAGGATTATATAGGGCTATCTATGTTGGCCTAGGTAATATCCTTGGCATAAATAAGGTATATATAGGAGGTAGTGAATCTTATTTCATCATCTAATTGTGAAATGTGTTCTTAATGGAGATATTTTGAGGTTTTCCCCCTCAAAGTGGCTTGTTATTCTCAACAATTATCAAATATTTTAGAATATTTCATATTATATCTTCCATTGTGTAAGTTAACAAATGGTATCAGATTATGATCTTGGCACCATGATGATAAGGCATTTTTTCAATTTTGGAGGTCATTTTGTGAAAATCATATCTCAAGTAGAGTGGAGGTGAGAGTTATTGCTCTCTAGAAGTTGAATGGTCATGCTCCATTGTTGCTTCCTATAAATTTTGTGTTCACTGAAAGGAGCTTGGATTGGTATTATTCATCACGCTTGGTCTTCTTGCCTTCTTTGGTTTCTCTTTTTCTTAATTTATTTATGAACAATTTGTTTTTTCTTTTGTGCCTCTTGTTATCTTGGGTGTTTAATGATTTAAATTACTAGGTGTTTTTTCTTGCTCAAGGGGATTAGGGTGTTTAGCCTAATCTATTTCTTTATTTTTTTATTTTTTTAAAACTTGAAATTAAAATTTATCCATTTATTCTTTTGGGTGATTCTTGCCTTTCCCACCAATATTTTGAGTTCCCCAAGGGATGTAGAGGGATTTTTTAGTGTAGCATGCATGAGGGGAAGGATCTAAAGGCATATATTGACAATTTAACCAATACCATCCTTTCACCCAATCTCTTGTGCCAGTTGGCATATGAAGGAAGGAAAAGAGAATGATGTGTCAGTAGACATTAATGTGGAATTTAATGCATAGTAGTCACCAATTGATATCAGGTTAGGTATTTTCTAGATCATTTAAGATATTCCTAAAAATAGTCTCTAAGTGTAGGAGCTCCCAATGAGGCTCTTTCTACTTTTGCATCATTTGAGGAGGCCAATGGTTGAATGAGACCTGGGGTAGATATAATGGAAGTAGGAGGCCTCATCAATGGAGATGACAATAAAAGTGGAAAAAAGGTAAGTCTTCTACTAACCCTCATATCCTCTATGTTTCTTAGGTAGATATCATACAATCTTTGAAATATAAGGAAAATAAGTTATAAAGTATTGCCATATTCTTTATATATTTGGATTCAAATTTTTTCCTATGAGAAAGGTTTTTGATGATTGGATAGCTAATTTTTGGGTAAAAAATATGGGGATTCATGTACCATTCAGATAGGAAGATTTATAATGTCCTCCTTGTGGTTTTCTTCCAGAAACCTTGGGATTCAGGAAATCCTTATAAAAAAATAATATTGGAAGCTAGGAAGCTTGATGTTCTAATTTGTCCCATGGGAAGCTAATGAAAATTCAAATATTTCATAGCTAACTCATCCCCAAGAAGGTTGTAAATTAATAATTTCCCCTAATTGTGGAGACTTATTCCTTAGATTTTGAAACCTCTGGATAATGTGTTGAAAGTCAAAAACTCTAGGGTTACCCTTCCTCACCTAAAGCTATATTCTTGATGTCTACTCTCAATAATATGGAAGTACCTAGGGTCATATCAATACAAATAGAAAACAAGATTGTTGGTTTTGAGATTGAATTGCTTGGAACATAAAATGCTTGTTGTTTTACAAAAAAAATCGGTGCAATAGAAAGGACTACCCTAGAACCATAACAAAACAAAAGGGGACTTTTCATTATAACCTTCTCAATAAAAACAAGGAAAATTCCCCATCCCTATTGAAAATAAAATGCTTGAGACAAACAAGAAGAAAACCAAGTGGTCATAAATAATATGATCAAAACAAGCCTACAGCCAAGAAGCATAAACAAAATTGATGGAGGGAGGAAAGGAATGAAATTAATATAGTTGACCCTCTTTTCAATGGAGACTTAGTGGTCATTAAGGCCAAATACCCAACTACTCCCATAGGTGATTAGATGATCTACAAATTTAAGGATGTGTTTGCAAATGGTGCCAAAAAGTCGACAACAACTAGTGTTGGAAAAAATTAAATAAAGGGCTAAGGACTTTCATAGGAAAAATGCCTTGTCATTGAAGGATCAAATTATTTCAAATACTTCAACTTAACCAAAAATTATAACCACAACTTTTCTAAGGGTGGTAGAGATAACTGACTTGCAACAACATGCTTTAATTCCCTCTACTCTAGGTTTGACAAGGATTTTTCAATCCCTACACAATGGTTAAAAAAGTTGTAGGAAAGGAGGAAAATTTTAAAAAAGGAAATAAAAAGATAGATCAAACAATCCAAACTTGAGTAGTGAAAATAAGAGTACAAACAAGGGGAAAGATGAGAAAATCCCTAATTTTTTTGATAGGATTTACAAGAATTATAAGAACCTAGCCTCCCTAATAATAAATGATTGTAAAATTAGCTAGTTGGAATGTGAGGGGATTGGAATCTATGAATAGAAAATATGCAGTCTACTTCTTTTGTAAGGATAGACAATACTTGGATATCCTTTACCTATTAGAAAGTAAAGTTGTGTGCTTACAGATGGAATGTGTATTAAATTTTGTGTGCAAATCCTCCAAAGTTTTTTCTATGAAACATTATAAAGGCAAGGGTGGGAGTGTTATATTATTGAATCCCAAATGGGCCAACTCTATTGCTCAATTGGGAACTTCTCCATGTAATAGGTTGGTTGGGTAAGTTTGGATGTTGACTTTACGATATATGGAATTTTTTCTCTATATGCCCCCAATGACTATAGGGAAAGATGTGAGATATGGTCATGGATGACAGAAAATCTACTAAAAATCCTATGGATCATAATGGGAGAATTTAATATGATTAAATATAAGGAAGATACTTGAGTGGAGGAAAAGAACCTTTGTGGAAAGGGAATTAAATTTAATTTTAGTAAATATTGAAGAGATATTTGGCCTTGGTTGACCCTTTATAATCTAAGAAGGCTCGGAGTAAATATATATGGTATAGTTGGTGTAATAATCGGTCCCAAAGTAAGATAATTTATTAAAAACTTGATAGATTTTATGGGAATAGAAAATTATTTTCCTTCAGCCAAGATGGTATGGGGTAGTGGGTTTCATTTTATCTATCCACTTTGTTAGACCAATCTCTAGTTGAAACATAGGTGAGCTTTAATGAGTCTATCTTAGATGAACCTAAGCCTAGGTCTTATATATTCAAACTCAATGGGTCTCTCCTACATGATAAGAAGAGCCTTAAGGTAGTGGATAATGCAATATTCCTAACCAAGAGACTATCTAAGGAGTTGTCTCCTATAAAAAATGGCAGGCCCATGGGGAGTTTCGTAGAAGTCTTTTAAATATTGTGGGAAAAAACAAAACCCTAGATAGAAGGCAATTGGAATTATATCTCCAACAAATTTCTCTTGTTGGAAAATTAGTTGCAAGATAATAAAATGGATATTTGAACAGAACTCAAATTAGTTAGAAAAAAATTCCTTCTAAGGAAAGCTCATAATTACAAATTCCAAGATGAAAGGATTGGGGCTAAGGTGAGCTAGATATGGGAGGGTGACATAGGCTTCAAGTATATTTTTAATATAATTAGATTCAAGAAAATGAGAGAAAATATTGGGCCAATTCTTCTTGATATTTCTCTTACTAATGATAATAAAAATATGATGGGGTGTTTCACACCTTCTTTCTCAACCTTTTTCTTTAGAGGAAAATGCTAGGGCTATAGAGGAAAATCATTCCTAAAGATTGGAAAAAAAGAGGCTCAAGCTATAGATAGAGATCTATCAATTGAAGAAATCAATGGAATAAGAATATCATTGAGGAATGATAAATCCTAGATTATTGATGGCTTGACGACATAATTCTACAAAGAAAATATTAACTAGATCAAGCTCGCACTGGTTGAAGTCTACAATGAATGCTTCAGACACAATTCACTAGGGGAAAATATAAATAAAGGGGTAATCAAATTAATTCCAAAGGATGGAGATAGATCCCTAATAAAAAAATTGGATACCTATAACCCTACTAAATATTTCTTACAAGATCCTGGTGAAGACACTTACTAGTAGAATAGTGGGTATTTTGAAGAAGATTATCATTGTTACTCAAAAAAGGATTTATTAAGGGTAGATATATCCTAGAAAACTTGATCGCCAATTGGGAAGGACTACATTGGGCTAAACATAGTAATTAGAATTTGGCCATGATTCTCTTAGATTTTGAAAAATCCTATGATAGAATTCAATGGGATTTTGTAATTTATATGCTTGAGGCTTTTAGATTCCCCTTGAAATTTTTAAAATGGATTAAAATATTGTTTGAATATGCTCCACAAAAATTGGCGTTAATGGGTAAATTTTAAAGCTCATTATACTCCAAATATCTATCAACAAAGGATGTATAATTGCTCCTACATTATTTGTAATTATTGTTGAAGCCCTCCACTATATTTTAAGAACTACAATGATCTCTCCTATAGTTTGTGGAATTAGGTTACCCAATGAGTCACAATTTCTAAATGCCCAATTTATTGATGATAATAATTTTGATAATGTTATGAACAAAATAGACATCTTTTTTGTAGCATTGAGTTCAAAAATTTCAATAAGTCAATAGTTTTAGGATGGAATGATAACATTATGAATAGAATAGACATCTTTTATGCAACATTGAGTTCAAAATTTTTAATAAATAAGTCAATAGTTCTAGGATGAAATCAAACACCTCCTAAATGGTTTAGTAATAAAGGTTGGAAATGGGATAGACCTTTGAAAGTGGTTAGATACTTGGAAATTTCATTTGTGTTATCTCCATCTCTAAAATAAATGTGGGATTGGTTATTCCATAAAATGAAAGGAAGCATGAAAAATAATAGACTCGTCTATTATCTCTTGTAGGTAGAATTTAAGTTGTGCGAAATTTAATTTCTTCACATTTTATTTATTTCTCCTTTGCTTTATTTTTTTGCAAATTATCATTTTGAAAACTGCAAAATATTTGGTGAAATTTTCTATGATTGAATGGAAAAGGGGTGAAGCATGTTTTCAAGTGGTCTAGGTGTTATACTGCAAAGATTTTGGGGGAATTGAGTCTAAAAGATACAAGAATTCAAGAGATTTCCCTAGTAGAAAAATAGATCATAGAATCCTATGAGGGTGATGAGCCCTTGAAAATCCTTATAAGAAATATTATAGCCATTTCTAAACCAAATAAAGGAAAAAATGGAAGGAATTGAGTATACCAGATATCCTCTTTGGCCAATTTGAAGTTATAACTTTCAGCTCATTAGTGTCCAATAGCATATGGAAGGCCTAGGGGAGGGTCATACATTTGGTTTCCAATACTAGTGCATATTCTAACAAGCATGGTTCATGTGTTTATAATATATCCATAGGGTGGAACCTATGCTTGAATGGAAACCTTTGGCATTGTCCCAAGGATGCTTGGAAAAGGCTTGGGCATACCATGGAATAAATATATTTCAAGATATCCTCCATAATGGTCATCTCAAATCATGGGAGTAGTTGAGGTCTAAATTTAGTGTACCATTATCTCATAAAATAACTCACTCTATGTTGAAATAAAATTTAGAGATTAAAATGCCTATAGATGTTGAAATTGAGGAGGGGAAGTTTTATAGAAATTTAAGATGGAAGGATAGCACTCTCTTCCATGACACATTTGTAAATAAAATTTATGACATACTAAATAGCATCAGAGATAACTATTTGGCTTAATAGAACATGGGTCCTTGGTTGGACTAAAAAATGGGTCAAATTTCTTACTCATCTATGGGCTAACTTAGGGGAACAAAAGAAAGCCTACTTTAAATGGTTCTTTCTGATAAAAAAACTTGGTTCCCATCTAGTTTTACATTTCTATGGAAAGCTTGAAGTTATATGTAGCCTATTTAATCAAACCAAATCTTTTAAGCATCCCTTTTTACTACCCTTTTGCCTTTTCATTGTGTTATTTCTTGGAAATTTGAATGGTCGGAATGATAAGAATGGTTTTTCCTAGAATTGAATTCTTGTTCATTATGTGGATTATTTTAATTTTGATTTGAATATCTTTTGTCTTGTACTTAAAAATGATATTCTTTGTTTTTTGTGGAAAAAGAGGAATGAAGAGGTATTCTAGGGAAAAAGAAGATATCTTATTGAGTTTTGTAGTCAACTCACCTTTCTTCCCATCATGTTTTAGGTCTGAGTAGTTCTAGAGATTCCAAAATATAGATTTATGATCTTGCTAAAGGAGGGCTTGACTATTATCTACAAAATAGAGATCAAATCTACTCACTTCTTTCCACAAGGGATAAATTACCTAAATAAGGAGGATTTAGAAGTACTCGAGGAATTCATGGAGAAACACAAGATTCATAAGACTATTATGAATGATAAACCAAATATGGATCCAATAGATAGATTCCAATAGGCATTCAGAGATGTGGAACTAGATCTAATTGACCCATCAATAGGAACCTATGATTATGAAAAATATTATTATAGTAGCAATATAAGATGTTGTAACTAAGACTATTTTTTATAGCCATAGTCAGATATTTGTGCACTTTTATTTCATATTTTATAAGATTAAATTGAATCTTGTATCAATGGAGCTTTTTCTTATCATATTGTAAGAACTTTGTTTTGTAATTGATCTTTAATGTATAAAAAAAGTATATCTTCGAGATTTTCGTAAAAAAAAAAATTATTTTTAAAGGGTTTTTCAAGAACATATTCAAGAAGCGAAAGTCCATATTTTAGAGGAACTAGAGTAGAATTGAGTGAGTTATTGCAAAATTATGGTTTCCAACAAATTCTCTCTCAAGGCTACAAATCTTTAATTTCTTGGAGATTTTTTGGGGTAAGTAGTATCTTGGCCCTTATAAGTTACAATAAAAAATTTAGAAATTTTATATTTCATTTGTATGATTTATTGTAAAATTATTGGTTTCCATCATGATGGGGCCTCAAACAAGAGGAAAAGAAAATCTTGTCACATCGATAAAATCTCTTGAAAATGATGAGGTAATAATAGAGGATATAAATCCCAATGAGGAAATCAGCAAGGTCAAGGAATAAATTTCATTAATGAAGATGGAGATGAGTGGCCTAAGAGGAGATATATCAAACATAAAAATCATGTAAAATTCTTATATAAATGTACTAAGAAAGGATGTATCAAACAACTAAGTTGAATAATCCAGTTTAGTTACTCTTGATCCAAACTTTAATACTCATATGGGATCTAGGAACTTGATTACAAAGGTGGATATGCATAAGTTTTATGGAAAGGATCCACTAACATCAATAAACCAAATGGAGAATTTTTTTGATGCACATCAAGTCCCAAGTGGATAAAAGGTTACAATGGCTTCCCTATATCTAGAACTAGATCAATTCATTTGGTATTGATGACTTTGTACTTGTTGGAAAGAGACACTACACATGTCATCTGGTGTTGTCATTGATGGAAACCCTAGTAAGTGATTTGATTCACATGTCATCATTTGATCATACTGGAAGTCAGATCAAATTTTTTTGATTAACTGTCAAACTAGAACAAAGCATCCAATAGAATTTTGTTCATCAATTCACATGCAATTTTTTTGTCATTATTTTTAGTTTTGGATCTTAGGGAAGGTTTTTTGGTATGTGATATATATTATTCCTTAATCTTAGAGCCTCGTATCAATCTGTGTGCAAGTTAGAAGATCCGGTTGATTGATTTTCTGTTTAACAATGCTTAAAGGTCGACTAAGTGAATGTAGTCATTGCGGATATTTGAGGAGTAACTGTTTAAGTGTTTTTGTGTTCAAGCATGCTATTTGGTTCCTCACTAAGTTGTAGCCGACTTTGGTTGGTGCGCATTGAAAATTAATTATGGATTGAGCTGACAGTTTATAAATATTTCATATTTTGTTGAAGTTGACATGTAGCGATTAAATTTTTAATTGTTGATATATATATAAGCGATCAATTATATCATTTTTATGCATGTACAAAGTGTGTTGATGTATGTTGCAAATGTTAGAAGGGTTGTAGAGTGATTATGCACAGCTTCACTTGTGCATAAAAGGATTTTGTGATGCAAGTTAAAGTAGACAAAGTAGAAGAGCAGAATTAGATAGAAGGTCAAGAAATCAATTAATGTGCTTAACTAAAACAATTCTTAGGAATTTTTAGATTCTATTTCATAGTTCACCACTTTAGTTGTCTTTTAACATTGATTGTAAGGTAGTAATCCTTTCTATTTTTGAGTAGTGAGCTCTAGGAAGTGTGCCTGAATGCAAGTACATTCCCATTTTGTAAACATCTTTTTGAGTATACTCAGATAATATTGTGGATTGACCTCCACCATGGTTTTCCCCTAACAGGGTTTCCACATAAAAAATCCTTGTGTTATGGTGTTGTGATTGTTTTTTTATGTTCATGCATCTTTCTTTTAGTTGAATGTTATAATTTCTTTGAAAATTAGATTAATAAAGCTAAAAATTGAAGAAAACTAATTCACCCCCCCCTCTCAGTGTTCCTTGATTCCAAGAGTACTCATCATTAGTAAAAGGGTCTCACTGTCTCATGGTATATTTTTATAAAGGAGCTCCAATTATAGTATATAAATAGTGTGATAGACAACTTCTTCATCTAGGTAGCTAAAGTTCAACAAACAAGATCGGTCAAGAATGATATTCAACAATTAAAAAATCTATCCTTAAGAGTGGATACAATTATAGAGGAGAAATTGAATGATTTATTTTTGGGTGGTCTCAAGGATCAAATTCAACATGACTTATGCATGTTTAGTCCTAGCTCTATATTTGACTCTTTTATGTTAGCATATAGGGTAGGGGATAAGTATTTGATTCCTATAAATAAAGGGGCTAATGGGGTGAGAGAGAAAGGATATTCAACATCTTCTCTTCCTTGGCCTCTTAGGTTGACTCCACAACAAATTGAGGAGAAGAGAGAAAAATGGTTGTGTTTCAATTATGACAGAAAATTTAGTTGAGGACATAAATGCAGTGAACATAAATTGTTCTATATTGAAGGTTCAAGTGAGGAAGAAGAGGAGGAATTTATATTAGAGGGTGTTAGGGAATAAAATTAGAAGTAACATGATTCCAACCCAATAATTTCTTGCCATGCACTCTTAGTTTATATATCTAGCTCTAGAGATTCAAGTCTTGATTGTAGATGGTGGTATTATTATTTATTTTGGAAAACTACATAGCATTAAATTATACATGGGAGATTATCACCTTGATAGCGTAATGTATGTTATCTACATGGGTGTAGCATATATTATTTTAGAAGTACAATGGCTTATTACTTTGGGAACAATTGAGATGAACTTTCAAGAACTATTAATGAGATTTTAATTAGAAGGAAAGAAAATATAGCTAAGAGGGTTGTAGGAAAAGTCCCCAAAAATGGTACTCTCATAAAATGAATAATTTTCTTAAGAAAGGAGTTGGTGGATTTTTGGCCCGATTATGTTCATTATAAGTCTATTAATCTAATGCTCTCACCAATCTAGATTTACAAGCAATCATTGATCATCACTGAGTAGTTTTCAGAGATATGCCTAAAGTAATTCCTACTAAGATGGATCATAATCATGCCATACAACTAGTTCAAGGAGCCATCCATCCAACATTAGGCCTCATAAATACCCATATATACAAAAAAGTGAGATTGAAAATATTGTGAAGGGGATATTGGAGGCAGGAAATATCAGGCATAGCCAAACTGCTTACTCCTCACCCATGGAAATGGTATGTAATAAGGGTGAAACTTTATGCATATTGTACATAGACTATATAGTCCTCAACATGTAGACCATCATAGATAATTTTCCTATTCTATCCATTGATAATTTTCTAGATGAATTGAATGGAGCTATGTATTTTCCAAAGTTAGATCTTAGATCAGATTATCACAAAATTTTAATTAAGGAAGAAGATATTTCTAAGATAGAATTTAGGACTCATGAGGGTCATTCTGAGCTTTTGGTGGTCATTTTGTCTTAACAATGTACTATCTATATTTAAATTTTTATAAACTCCATATTTAAGAAATTATTGAGGAAGTTTGTATTAGTGTTCTTTGATGATATATTGATTTATAGCAAGACATGAGAAGAACACTTGTAGCATGTAGATCAAGCATTAGAATTTCTTTAAGATAATCAACTTTATGTTAATCCATCTAAATATTCTTTTAGTCTCAATGAGGTGGAGTACTTGGGACACATAGTTTTGCATGGATTAAAGGTAGATCCTAATAAAATTAAAGTTATCATGGAATGGAATGGCCTATTCCAGAAAAACATTAAAAAACTGAGGGGTTTCTTGGGATTGACTAGATACTATAGAATATTTTTGAATATTTATGGTTGTATAGCAAGACCCCTCATAGATTTATTGAAGAAAGATTATTTTCATTATAATGAGTCTACTAATGCAAAATTTGAGAGATTGAAGGAGGCTATGTGTACAACTCTAGTGCTTTCTAGTCCAGACTTCACCGAGGATTTTATTATGGAATGTGATGCTTTAGGAAATAGTATAAGAGAAATTATCATGTAGGAGGGTCAACTAATTTCTTTTGAGAGTCATTAATTAAAGGGTAAGAATCAACTCAAACCTATTTATGGGAACGAAATACTAGCTAAGTTATTCATGTAGTAAAATGATGGAGGCCTTATCTAATGGGAAGACACTTAAAAGTTAAGATAGATCATGATAGTCTGAATTAATTTTTTTAACAAATATTATCTTCAAAAGAGAAACAAAAATGGGTCACTTAGATGTTGGGATATGACTTTGAGATTGTATATAAGAATATTGAACACAATTGACACTTTTTACAACATCTAAAACATTGTCTCCAAGGTGAAATGGCTCAAAGGTATGAAAAACTGAGAGATTATATTATGAAGGCGCCCTACATGACCCTATACCTTTAAAAAAAACATTTGTAGTTGCCACGGTTTCTAAAAAATAACCCATCAAAGTTTTGCACTTTTTGGCACTTAGGGCTCTTAAGAAAAAGTGTTGCCACAATGTGGTCTGGAATGATTGGGAAAGTTGGGGTGTGAAATAGAACCTTGAATATCATAAAAACACCCACCTAAATGTGTCAGCACTATCGATTTGGCCTCATGATGAATAGAACAAAAATGATTCTACCTTGCAACTTTTTCTTCAATACATTTAACCTTTTTTGCAACATCTAAAATCTTGTTGCCATGACCTAATTAATTGGAGTTTAAAAATTACACAGAGGTTATTGTGAAGAGAACCTATATGAATAGGACCTTTCCTAGCATAAACCCTCCCACCAAGACATGTTGTAATTGTTTATTTAGCCTCACAATGAACATAACAAAAATTATGCTACCATGTAGCTTTTTCTTCAATGCATTTGACTTTTTTTGCAACATATAAAAACATTTCACCACAACCAAATGGATTGGATTTTTGAAAAATTTAGAGAGATTATTGTGAAGGTCCATACATGACCTTATAACTTAAAATTAAATGTTTTTAGATGCCACTGATGCTAAGAAATAGCATGTCAAATTTTAGCACATTTTTACACTTAAGGCTCTTTAGAAAGTGTCGACACAATGTAGTATGGAAATATCAAGAAAAATGAGGTATAAAATAGGACTTTGCACAAAATAAAACCACTCACTCACACATGTTGGCACTATCATTTTTACCCCATGATGCACAAAACAAAAATTATATTGCCTTGCAACTTTTTCTTCAATGTATTTGATGCTTTTTGCAACATCTGAAAACTTATCACCACGAATAAATGGATTGGAGTTTTAAAAATTTTAGAGACATTATTATGGAGGGGCCCTAAATTACCTTGTACCTTTAGATGAAAAATTTGTAAGTTCCATGGTTTTTGAGAAACAACTCGTCAAAGTTTGACACTTTTTGCAACTTAAAGCTCTTAAGAGAAAGTGTTGACACAATGGAGTTTGGAACGATCGAGCAAGATGGGGTGTAAAATAGGACCTTTAATATCATAAATACACCCACTTAGATGTGTTAGAAATATTTTTTTGGCTCAATGATGAACAAAACAAAATTTATGCTACCTTGCAACTTTTTGTTCAATGCATTTGACATTTTTTGCAACATCTGAAAATTTGTCGCCACAGCCAAAAGGATTGGAGTTTCAAAAAATTGAGAGAGGTTATTATGGTTAGGGTGGTCAGACAAACACCTACTTCTTATTTTTTCCCTAAAATTTAAGTACTACTACATTGAAATTTCAAATTTTCACCAAATAGATTTTATTTATTTTTAAATAAACCTAGTATTTTAGAAACTACATTCAATTTTCTACAGATTCTATTCTTACATATTTTTGAAATAATATAGATAACTTATTCAAATTTTTACGTCAAGTTGCCTAACACTAGTTTTTCTAAATTTGTTGCCACTTAAGGGCCTATTTTTTCCATGATGATCCTACACATACCCTATAGTTTGGAACGATTGGGAAATATGGGATGAAAAATAGGACCTTTCGTAGTATAAAACCACCCACCTAGACATGTTAGCATTGTCATTTTGGCCCCATGATGCTCAAAATAATTCTACCTTGCAACTTTTTTCAATGTAATTGACACTTTTTACAACATCTAAAAACTTGTCGCCACAACCAAATGTGTAACAACCCTCGTGTTCATATTTTGTTGTTGATTTTCCTTGATGGATTCTAATAATTGTGTATTTTGTATTGGAACCCATGAGGTGCAACTCTGATACTATTATAATGTTGACATGATTAGTTATTATGTTGGATTACATGCCTACATGTTTATATATTGTTATCATTACTTTTGTATGATTGTGGATAGGAAAGGGATGATGTCATAACACTCATACTCAAGAGGCTTACGATATCATGAACCTCTTCCTGATGATTGATGTTGCTTCAACTATATGATATATGTTATATGCACATGTACTTTGACGTGTGATTGGAGTGATGCAGGTACTGGGTATCAACTCTACCTAGATTCATAGGCCTGAGCATACTCTTATTCCTTGATGGTGGTTACTAGAGATAGTCACATGCCAGGTATATCCTAGTCTAGCCCACTGTACCCTATTAGTTTAGTGTTCCAATGTGGTTTTCTTATCATTCGGTTACCTAATGGTAATGTCTGGATTGCCCCATATGGTCATGTGTAGTTTTCTAGTGTGGTTTGTTGAGGCTTTTCTCCTTGGTTTTGGTTGATTGTTTAATGTGGTTATTTTGGCATCGTTATGGAGTTTAAATATGGAATTTTATAATATTATATTAAATGGAGATTTAAATTGTTATAAACATGTGGTTTGAAACATGTTATTTTAAGTGAATTTTAGTAGTCATTATGGGAGAATGATATATTTCATTAAGTAATTTTAAATGACTTTTTTAATCTCTTTTGAGAGTTTAATATTTTAAATTGGACTTTTAACTTGTTAGAAATTAGATTTTCATAAAGGATGAAAAGAAAGTCAATTTTTATATATATTTTTTTTCATTTCAATTTAACTCTTTTATGGGTACGTGAGGATTTTAAATGGTAATAAAATCATACTTTAATTAAAGGAATGAGTCTTTTTCTCCTATGCTTTCGATGGATATTATTGGAGGAAATCAAATTGTTTCAAATCATGTGAAGTTAGTTTTATTTTTATTTTTTTTACTCTTGCCATGCCTTAGGTTGGCTCTGGGAGACCAAGGTGGGTGAATGTTTAATGTTGAATGGGAGAGTGGGTGAAGAAGAAAAAAAATAAGACTAGAGTGTGGGCGCATTCAAAGGGAGATTTCAAGGAAAATATGAGTTTTAGAGTAGGAGGAATCCTACGCTTAGAGGCTGGAAAAGTTTGTGAAGAAAACTTGTTGCAAAGAATTTTGTGGGCAATATGCTCTTGGTTGCAGTCCACCATCTACCCCCTGTTGCTCAAATTTGAAAGCCAGAAGGTCACAGTAGAGAGATATTTTGTTGTTTGCAAATTGAGGGAAGACTAAGGTACTCTCCTCATTCTTATTCTTGAATTTCTTAGTTGAATACTTGTTCTTTTGTAGGATTTAGTATAGATTTGTTGGTTGTTTCCATTTTAATGGTAAATCTAGTTTTAAAACTCTTCTTTATGGTCATTTGTTTTCAGCTTAAACATTGGGCATGAGACACTGTATTTCTTAAACCAGCCCTTATGACTTGTCTTAAACTATAGAATAAACATGGCTTTCAACTTGAAACATGAAAACCTCAATTAGGTCGATATCCAAATAGATATTTGGGCAGTTTGAATTTTGGAAAATTTGTGCTAGCTTGAAGATAAACATTTTTTTCAACTACACTTTATCCTTGTATCATAAACATAAAATAAAGGTGGATTCCATGTAGAAACACCCATATCTCACCTGGGTCATTGTCAAATTTGAATTTTGGGAACTTTCATTTTTTTCATGTTTTCACCCAACCTGGCAAAAAAACATGTTTTTCAAAACAACACCTTATATCCAATCATAAACTTAAAAACTAGAGGTGGAATCCAACTATAAAATCCAAAATATGAATTGGGTCATGGTCATATTTCAAATTTGGGCACTTTTTATTTTGAGCATATTATGCTAACAGAACCCTATCATCAACATTATTACTTATTAGTTTACTATCATTTTTATGCCCAGCTATAATTGGAGTTGTTTGTAGCAGCTTGGGAAATCAATTATTTCATGATGGAACATGGATTGTTTTATTATCTTAAATGACAGAAATTGTTTCATTAATTAGTTGATTTAAAAGATTTATTGGTGGATTTACTTGGTTTTTTTAATTGATGTTATCATGGATTTTAAACAGACTATTTCACTATTTTATTTTGGAATTGCATTCCTCGTTGGTTAAACAAGATGAGATTGGTCTAGGTAATTAGAGTGGTAACTAGTAGTAGAGTAATAGTAAAAAAGTGATAACATAATAAAATATTGGGGTAAAAACACTAATAAGATAATGAGTCCTCATGCATGGCCTTGAGCACTTGTAAATGCTAAGGATGCACTTGAGAATGCCTATCTGTCTATGGGCCGTCGATTTATCCATCTACGGGGTGTTGATTCGGGCATCATTGAGTCTCCTCATCTATATGAGAGGTGTACTTGGTTTCATGTGGTGCCATCCCTTTGAGCATGCATGATGACACTCCATCTAATTTACACTCTAGTATCTAGTACCTTAGTAGTCGTGAGTGGTACCTGACCTATGATTGGATGAGCATCTTTATGTTATGACATTGGATTTATGCATTTTTTTCATGTCTTCTCTGTGATTGATGTGAGTGTTGGCCATATTGTATACCCTTACTTTTTTACTTCTGTTTGGGCCTTGTGACTACCTCTGAGCATGATAGGGTGGTCTTGTATGATTCCACATGGTTGGGAGGAATTGCCACCACTATTGGGGACCGGTGAACAGGTTATTGGAGCACCAATTGGATATGTTCTCTCTCTGTTACTTTATCAGTTGTTGTACTCATTTGATTATTGTATCATATTCATGGATATTCCATTGTACTTGTATATTATATTATGTAATTGTACTCTCTTGAGAGAGAAGATGTAATCATATAATTTAATGAGAATAAATGATATTTTTCTTATTTGGCTTATAGATTCTAGTGTGGGTATTGGATCCACTTGTACTATGATGATTATGGATTCATGTTTATAATTAGAAATGGGATATATGAACATTTGAGTTGGCATTTAAAATGAATGTAGTTTTAATAATGTTTCCTCTGGAGAGTGATTTAGTCCTCTCACATGGGTTGTACATTCAGCCATACTTGGCCATGGATTTTTTTGACTTATCAAATTGGCAACCATCTTATGTGTATGTTATCACTTTATATCCAAAAAAAAAAAAAATCTTGTCCTCTTTTGGCTCTTACCCTTTGGGGGTTATGTAGCGGGATGTTACAAAGTGGATTGGAGTTTTAAAATTTTAAAAGAGGTTATTATGAAGGAGCCTTGTACCTTCAAAATAAATAATTTTTAGGTGTCATGATTTCCAAGAAATGAGCCATCAAATTTTGGCACTTTTTGGCACTCAAGGCTCTTAAGAGAAAGCACCAACACAACGTAGTATGAAATTATCAGGAAAGTTGGCATGTGAAATAGGACCTTACCTAACATAAACATATCAAACCAAATTTTTTAGCACTATTAGTTTGGCCCCATGATGCATATAACAAAGTTATGCTACCTTGCAACTTTTTTGTTCAATGCATTTGACGATTTTATAACATCTAAAAATTTCTTTCCACAACCAAATGGATTGGAGTTTTAAAATTTTGAGAGAGGCTATTATGGAGGGATCCTACATGACCCTGTACCCTCAAAAAAAAAAAGGTGTCATGGTTTCCAAAAAATAGCCTATCAAAGTTTGGCACTTAGGGCTCTCAAGAGCAATCATTAGCATGATGTATTTTGGAACAATCAAGCAAGATAGGGTACAAAATAGGACCTTACCTAGAATAAATCCACCCACCCAAACATGTCAACACCATCGATTTAGCCTCACAATGCATGAAATGCAAATTATGGCTCTTGAAATTTTTTTACTAAACACAAATAACAACTTTTGTAATATTTGAAAAATTGTTGCCAGAATTAACAAGATTGGAGATTTTTAAAACTAGGAGAGTTTAGTATGGAGGGAACCTACATGAACCTATAAATTTCAAAATAAAATTTATAGGTACCATGATTTCTGAGAAATATCCCATCAAATTTTGGCACTTTTTGGAACTTAGGGATCTCAAGAGGACCTTTCCTAGCATAAAATTGCCCATCCAAACATGTCAATTCTGTCAATCTAGCCCCATAATGCACAAAATGAAAAGTGCTATGTGGAAAATAAAAGAAAATAATTGTAAAGAAAAGCTTATAGTATATTTTGATAGTCAGTATGAGTAAAACTCTTATAAAATATATGGTACTATCAAATATAGAGAGAGGACAATTACAATATTTGCAAGGTAGGTTTGGATATGAAAAGAAGAAGAAATAATGACATGTGATAGTGTTTCAACAATTTGAGAGTATACATATCATGATAAGTTTTTTTTTCCAATGGTTCTTTCTTCAAAATATTACTTTAAACGTGGATGGAATTTGAGTAAAAAGAACATAGGGCAGATATGACAATCATAATGCATTGAGGAGAGAGTTGAAGGACGACTTCCTTGAGTCAAAAAATTGAGGATAGGGTCTTAAATTTTGCATAAGAGTACTCAAGGTCAGTCATGAGGAAACAATCCAAGGGATCAACATAATATTTTTGTATGTCACTAAGTATACTTCAAAGGGATCAACATAAGTATTGGATTATATAGACTTAGATTAGGAAAACAATGTTGATCATGTCATGTCTACTTCTTACTACATGCTCCAACTAATTTTATTTGATCACTTATTAAATATAGCAAGAAACATTAATTTCCCCTTATTAAACTAAGGAAAAATATAATGGAGTAGGTTGTGCAAGTCAAGAAGCTTAGGTAAACCCTATTTTGATTGAGATTAACATTAACCATAGGAGCAACCCACTACTCGTTAACATGAAAACTAGGAGTATTCTCCATATTTATTACAATTTAAAGAATTTACAACTCATAAACTTGTTATAGTCCATGTACACTTCACCAAAATATTAATTCAAGATTGTGTGATAAATATGTACTAGTGTAGGAAAAAGGTTTATATTACAATTTTCTAATTTTTTCTATGTTTTTTATTTTTATAGTTTTATGTCACTCTAAAATAAAATTTAAATGGAGACTTTGTCAAAAATTCTTGAAGGTTTTTATGTCACTCTAAAATGGAATTTAGACTTGAGACTTTGTCAAAGTGTCTTGATGGGTTTTATGTCACTCTAAAATGGAATTTAGACTTGAGACTTTGTCAAAGTGCCTTGATGGTTTTTATGTCACTCTAAAATTGAATTTAGAATTGAGACTTTGTCAAAGTGTCTTTATGGGTTTTATGTCTTCAAAATCTTACTTTAAAACCTGATGAAATTTGAGTAAAAAGAACATAGGGCAGATATGACAGTCATAATGCATTAAGGAGACAATTAAAGGATGGTTTTCTTGAGTCAAGAAACTAAGGATAGTCATGAGGAATAAGTCAAAAGTGTTTAAAATATTCATCAAAGGATAGTCTCCAAACAATGGTCACATACTAGTAAGAGAAAAGACTCTATCTCTAAAACTTCAAGAGACCTAAAGAAACAATGATAGGTCTATATTATCATTAAAGGGTTCTTGCATAATCAAAACTTCAAAAATATTATTCATCATTGATATAAAAATCAATTATAGTCTACTATGCATGATGATAACCCTAGGACAATCCAAGATTAAGTGATTATTACAGTCAAAGGCGGACTTCCTATGAAGTGTATGACAATCAAACCTCATAGGTGACAATAAAGGCTAATGACAAACCTATGCATGATATTGATGAGATCTCAATCCAACCAAAGTTAATGGTAGATAGAATATTTTCAGAGGATTTTAATTATGGCTGTCCTAATGAAGTTATGACTATCCTAATGAACCTATGATCATTACATCACAAGTTATGCCTATCCTAATAAATTTATGATAGTCCTAATGAAGTTACAATTGACCTAAAGAACCTATGACTATCACATCTCAAGTTCTGACTATCCTAATGAAGTATGATTGTCCTAATGAATTATGACTCTCTTAATGAAGGTATGATAGTCCTCGTCAAGTATTATTGTCCTAATGAATCTATGACCATCATATCTCAAGTTATGATTGTTCTAATGAATTTATGATAGTCCTAATGAATTTATGATTGTCCTAATGAACCTATGACCATATTAGTAAGGTTGTGACTATCGTAATCAATTTATGGTTGTCATAATGAGCCTATGACTATTATTTAACTATCATCATTTAAGTAAAAACCAAGCACAACAAATAACCATGATTTATTGAATTTTATGTACACAAATTATTGGATTTATTTAAAATCACATGAGTTAAATTTATTGGATTTTTATGTACAAAAATTATGCAAAACCTTCCCAAAATCACAAATTTAATACATTATTTATATGAAATCCTAACATAAAGTCATATATATAAACAAACACAAGTTAGAATACCAATACACAACAAGGTGATGATAAGAATATTCTTAGATCTAGAAAACAAGGATAACATAGTCTAGATCCAAAAGAATTTAAAGCCTATTTAATTACCTAAGTTATGATCCCAATAAGATATTCAATATCATCAAAGCAAAGAAACCATTAAAAATATCATGCTAAAACACAAAATCTTTGACAAACATCTATTCTAAGACATTGAATTTTATCCTATTGGGGGAGGAATGGTACCCTTTCCCAATACCTTGGATAATATGATCCTTTCCAATAAATTTTATTGATTAAAATTGGTGGAAACTAATGAAAAGGATGAACAAAGACATGATAAAAGTTAGATTAACATGATAAAATTTAATATGTTTGATATAAGTGTATTCAAACCTATTCTAAATGTATACAAAATTCAAAGATGCAAGCCCTAGATTCCAAAATATACTAAATAAATTCAAACTAAGTTATCATGGAATCCATTGATGGATGCTCAATTAACAATGCATGAAAATTAATCTAAAATTCTTATCAAATGTAAAACATGAATGCAAATGGGTGTGAGTTTCAATATCATAATTTTTCTATCAAAAGATGGATCCCTATCAATAGATGTAAAGTCTATTTATAGAATAGGCAATGAGAAACCGATGGTCAAGATTGAAAGATTCAATCAATGGAAAGAAGATGGAAAGAAGATGGAGGCATGGATCATGGATTCCCATCAAGGGTTGAGAATGCAAGTTGATATTTAATCAAGGGCTCACAATTATGCAAAGAAGCACACTTTAAAATTTTTCTCAAGAAGTTTGTTGAAATTTTGTTACAAAGAAGAATATTCCCTTTTTTGAATGAGTGTAAAGGGAGAATATTCTCAAAGAATATTCATATGCCAAGTGGATGAGGAAAATTATCATTTAGAAAATTAAAAAAAAGTTTCAATGTGTAAAGGAGTGGGATATTCCATAGGAATATTCCCTTTTGGAGGAATTTAAGATTTAGCATTAAATAATTTATTTATTTAATGAAATCAGTGAGATTAGGATATTTAATTATATAACTAGGATAACTAGAATTTATTTAATTAAATAAGAATATATAAGAAGAATAATTAAATAATTTTCATTATTTGATTAGACGGGATGAAAGGTGAATATGATGGAGAGTGAATTAACCTAATTAGGTTAGTTAGATTAATAGATGAACATGAGACCCTTTGATTAATTAGCTAGGATAATTTAATCAAAATAAGCCAAAAGAGGATGGGTTTTAGGACAAAATGATGTTAGTATATCAGATGCTAGTGTGTAGTATTGTTCAGGACATTTTTAAGTGTTTACATTTTGATCCTCTTTAAAGTGAGGTACATGTTACATTGGTTCAAAGATTGACACTTTTAAAACTATTGCTCATATCAAAATTTAAAAAAATGATTTTTGGATGCCCCACTATTTCGCTAGTGGAAGGAATAAGTTTGTTCCTATCCTCCTCAAGAGTGGGCAAAAAATTTAAATTTTGGGTTGATCTCTCAACAAAGGTAAAATATTAATTCAAGTACCAAAAAAATGCCCCAAGATGTGAAAACGACCTTAGAAACACAAAAAATGGCTCAAAATAGGTTGGGCAATGTGAAAATAGGTAACACAAGCCAAAAACCTAGCTTTTGGCTCAAATTAGGGAAAAAAGCCCTAATTTTTTTGCATAAATAGGTGAGAAGGGTGCACTTCCAATTCATTTGTGCATTCAATCCTTAGAAAATTGTTGCATTTTGAGCTCTGACACCTTGACGAGATGGCCCACTATGTGCTTCCAATTCACCTTTCTAGGTGAGTCCAAGAGTACTAGCATTGAGCAAAAGTAGGACCATAGGTATGTGACTTGAAACTTGTCTCAATTTATGTATTTTAGTGCATTTATTAGTGAACCTAAATTAGGTTTTCTAGGTTGTTGTTGTATAGTGATGTGCGAAAGGCGTTGGCAGTGTTGCTATTGATATTTTAGTGACACACTTGCTATTTAGTAGCACACTCAAATTTTTCATTTTAGTGATGTACTTTGCCTAGGCATCACGCTGCTAGAATTTAGACACATGGGGTTTTTTTATTTAGCAATGCACCTCTTTGGTGGTAAATGCACTTAGTAAATAGCGATGCACCTGAATTTTTAAGTTTAGCGATGCACCTGAATGTCGATCCACATTTGAGAATCGTGACACACACACAAAACTGATATAGCGACACACCCTAGAAATGACAACATTGTTTATTTCAGTGATGCAATTGATTTATTAGGATACAAACCTTTAGATTTTGATCAATTTTCTGAGTTTTATGAAAATTAACATTGTGTGTACGATGCATGCAGGAGGATATTCAACATATAATGTCATGAGAACATCAATCAGAGATTTTAGCAGTGACACAAAATTTTGATGACCTTGAGGTGGAGCTGCAAGGGATGCTTGGATTAGGGATTGCTTTCATTCCAGAAGTCCACACTCATCTAGCCATGATGACACCACTCATTGAGATGTGGCATAGTGAGACCTCATCTTTCCATTTTCCCATTAGTGAGGCTATAGTCACACTCAAAGATTTGTGGTAGATCCTTCGGCTTCCCATTCATGGGGAGCCTATTATCTATGATACAGATGTTGAGAGAGATGCATACTACTCTCTTTTGTATACAAATAACATAATTTTAGTGAGTTCACAAATAGACTTGGATTTCTATCATGGATGGGTAACTATCTTTAGATTGTTTGTTGTTGCAATCATTGCTTGTGTGATTTCCCCAAACCAATGGGATAGAGGTCTCCATCTAGGTTGGGGTGGCATGGCATAGGATGATCTGGTAGACCAATTTGTATGTCTGGGGGTCAGTTTTTCTAGCCTCCTTATATCATGATATGCATTAGCTAGTATATTTCTAGGGTAGGAGTATCAGGGACAGCATTACACTCTTACACATATGGGCCTACGAGCATATATCAGTTTTTAGGCATATTTTTGTTTTAGCAGGCATTTATCAGGATGATCCTATTATATTTAGATATAGAGTGTCGTTGAACTTACAACACACCAAGATGACAAGGATTCCATATTTTTGTTGGGTCATAGATGATATGAATACATTCAGATGGAGATTGTGGTTGTAGGTTTCTGCTTGGTACGATGACCAGCAACAATTATATTTTGCTTAATAGACCAGCCATATTCAAGGGTGGGAGCACACTATGGTTGAGTGATACCTTCCAAACCACGTTGCATGGAAATTCAAGGAGGTACAAGATGTGCCTCCCAATTATTATACAACAATTTTTTCTAGGTCTCATAGGGAGGTTGAGTGGGATAAGTGATTGATGCTATTGTGGATATCAATGAGTTCAGACAACTGGTTATGCATCCCTGGGCTTATGATCAGGGACTTCCAAATGTAGGAACCACCCCTAGATATGATGTATGGTGGAGGCCACCTACTCAATTGATAGATCCAATGGGGGATACCTCAATGGGAGAGGCAAGGGTAGAGGTAGAGGAAAAGGTAGAGGTCGATAGTAGCTCAACTAGTAGCAAGATCATAAGAGAGCACATGTGTTAGGCGATGGTCATTAGGATCATGGGAAGGATGGCCAGTAGGTTGGATAGTAGAGAGCACATGTTTTAGGGGCACCACTACCACCTCCACCATTTTAGTAGTCACAGTAGGAATAAGTACCACCACCACCTCCACCATTTTAGTAGTCACCATAGCAATAAGTACCACCACCACCTCCACCACTCTAGTAGCCAGATCCAAGGGATGCTTAGATAGTATCCCTCATGACTAAAAGAGGACAGTTGTGGTAGCAACTATAGGCTATGATTGTAGAGAGAGAGATATATATGTTTAGTTGTGGTAGTAACTAGACCTACAACTGGCTCAGGAGACTAGTAGACGATAGCAGTTAGAGGCTGTCATAGTTGTAGCTTAGGGATAGGTGGCGTCATCTCCTATGTATAGAGAGGAAGTGACTAACGCCACATATTATTAGATACATTACCATAGGGATGTCCCCCACGAGATGAGGTAGCCTGATTATTCATAGAGGAGTGGGGCAATGTCAAGGATAGCTGAGGATTATCCTTCAATTAGACCTCAGGAGTTGATTAGCCACCAGGGATAGCCTCAACATAGACATTTGTTTATTCCTTTCCTAATTATTTATACAAATACACATTCATAGGCTCATTTTTTATAGCCCCATATATATTTTACATTTGTTGATATTCTTACACATTGATTCAGATATTGTACCATGACAATGATTTTTTGATATATATGTGAGATGATTCAGATTTGTGATGTCTTCATGCTTTATGGTTGTATGGATGCATATGATGTGATTTGATGTACTTATTTATTGATCCTTATGTGATATGAGATGATCGATGATGTAATGTTTATGAGATGGATGTAATGCAATCATTGTGTTATCTTCTTTTTCAATATCTTTGTATGATATGTTATGACATGTTATGATATGCAGATGATATGATATGCTTATGTAGGATGTATGGATGGATGCATTTCTTTTTGTGTAATTTTTTCCATGTGATTTATGATTTCATGATGTGTGTATGTATATGGATGTATTTATAGATGATACATAAGTTCATGCTCATGATATGGATGTTATGAATGATAATGTAATGGATTAGGATGCTTAGAATAAAAAATCTATATTTATTCAAAACAACTTAAATGATAATGATGATGTAGTGGATTATGTTTCTTTATTATCATGATATGCTATGATGATGCAAGATGTATGTATGTTGATGATTTTTGGGTGTAGGATGGATGCTCTTTATATGGACTGTCATGATACTAGGTTAGCATGGAAAGAAGATAAAAGAATAAGGTGAATGAGTTGACCATTGATTCAAAAGTCCAACAAGTCTATGAACCATCGAGACTTTATTAGATTACAGTGATGAGATGGATATTTTTTCTCATATCTAGGATTGAGACTTTGTGTCAATCCTTATGTTTGATATAACACATAGGCACGATGCATCATGGTATTGATAACCAGGATGACGTAGTATCTAGTGTGATGGAATTTTCCTTTGCAAACAGATAGGATAGTTCTTTTTCAAACCTTGACATACAAAAACTTCATCAGAATTTAGTTTAGAAGTTTAGAGTATATTGGACCAAAGTGTATGCAATAGTCAACAATCTACTCCAAACAACCTCCCCACACACAACTAAGCAAGTATGCACCAAGATTATTTGACAAGAATACCCACAAGCACAACAAATGAAAGATAATGATCAATGCCCCATTCCTTTCACTCTAAATCATTGAGACATCATTGAGAGGTCCTCGAAATGGGTCAATGAGATAAATCATAAGAAATATCAAAGAAAAACCGGCACTGTTAACTATATCCCTTGCCAACTTAACATAGCTAAGGTGATTTTCTGATGTTGATACCCATTGTTAGAAGGATATATCCTAGGACATTTTATCAAATGTTTTGACTAGGACTAGGTGTGTGATAAGCCATTTATATAAACTTTACTAACTCATTCACCTATGATTTAGAATTTATACTTTGACACTTAGGTTCTCACTTCACATCTCGTGACACTTATTTTTAACTTATTTTTCCAAAGTTAGAACATGATGATTGATTTATTATGGATGAAGGTTTATTTTTTGGTGTAAGAAAAATGGGGTGGATGGTTTTGGATTTTTCTTGGAATATTTCAATGTTTTGAGGCTATTTTATTTTATTTTTTGAGTGTTTATGTGAATGTTTTAGTTTTCGATTATTTGAGGTTGTTTAGTATTTTCCAAGGTTTTCTAATGTTTTGGGGTTTTTAAGAGATTTGACCAAGAACCTAACCTAAAATACTATCCTGGGGGCCTCAGGGGCTTATCAAAGATGAGATTTTCCTACGTTATACATGCAGAGACCACATAGTTCAACTGACTTGACTTATTGTTGATGAGATATGGAAAATTGATGGATTGTCATTTTATTATAATGGTATCATGAAGAAATGACCTAGGGCATCGTAGGGGCACATCAGTGATGGCCTTGACTATGTTCAAGCTCTGAGACAACGTAGTTTGACATGGTGTTGTTTTTTTTGAATTTTGATGTTTTGACATGTTTAGGGATTTTGATGTGTTTTTGATATTTTGGATTTTTACTTTACAGTTTTTGAATGTTTTTGCATTTTAGCTATATAGGATTTTGAATTTTTTTGGATTTTCTAGTTTTTACAAGTGTTTTTGGATTTTTGATGAGATTTTATGAATGTTTTATATTTTTGATGAGATTTCAAATAACCTAAAGATATACAAGAATCCAATTTGATCCATAACGAATTTCCCCTAGTGTTATTCCATAGACTACCTCAATATAGGCAAGACAAACTGACCTTCAGAATATGCCAAGTAGTACTAAAGGGAATACAATACTTCACAATATCAAGCTATGATATAGACATGGATGGGTGATAGAATAAATAAGGTGAATGATGTAATGTGATGGATGGATGTGAAGCATAATAAGCTAAAGAGATGAAGATAGATGGACGTGCTTATTAATGTAAGGTACGTATTTTATAGGTTTTCATGAAGGTACTTGCCCAAAGCACCACCAAAGTGGTTTTCACTGGAGGATAATTTTTTTCTTTACTTTTTTCAATCCTTTTTCTTATTTTTTTTGGATTTCTTGATCATTTTTTGGTTTTTTGAGATTTACACCTTTCAAGCCTAGGCATAAAACTTTTTAAGATGTAGACTATTGATTGTTTACTGCAAGGGTTAACCTTTAGGCATTGATAATTGGTATGCTCCCAATCCATAGCTTGTTGTGAAAAAAAAATGGGCCTAACTAATTAGGCTCAAAATTTCCTTTACTATACTGATTTGGAAGATTTTTCTAGTTTTGCTTGAGAACAAGATCCCCTACCTAGAAAGACCAACTCTTGATCTTCTTGATATAGCTATGTTTCAGTCAGTTTTGGTATGCTTGTAAATGATTAACGGCATCAAGACGATGCTCATCTAGGATTCTAACTCAATGGGATATCCTCTATTCTTCATTAGTGATCAAATTTTGCAATGAAACTCATAGTGAAGGAAGCCCAACCTCAATAAGTAGGATGGCTTGTAATCCATAGACCAAGGAGAAAGGGGTTGCACTATAGGTGTGTGGATACTAGTTTTATAGGCCCATAGGGTGGGATTTAATTAAAAATTCCAATCACGACCAGCTTCATTGATTATTTTCTTCAGTATTTTTAGAATGGTCTTGTTTGTAGCCTTAGATTAACTATTTCCCTAGTAATTATATGGGGTAGAGAACCAATGTTGGATGTTAAATTGGTGGAATAGCTCTTGTAAACCATAATTGTAGATAAGGTAATTCAAGATAAAATTGGAGATTTTCTTCCCTATTATGATATCATAGGAATGGCTTCAACCCACTTGGTAAAGTATTTAGTGGCCGTTATGATGAACTTGTGGTTGTTAGATGAGGTGGGAGTAATTTTCCCTATGAGGTCAATCCCCCACTGCAAGAAAGGCCAAGGTGTGACCATTGGTTGTAACTCCTAGGCTAGAGCATGAATAAGATCTCCATGTTGTTGACACTAGACACACTTATGCACATACTAATGGGCTTCTCTTTCCATGATTGGCCAGTAATAACTCATCCTCAACAGTTTCTTATCTAAAGTCATACCACTAGAATGGGAACCACATATGTCATCATGTGCTTTTGTTAAGGTGGTTAAGGCTTCCTCTTGGTTGAGACATCATAGTAATGTCCCCTTCATGCTTCTGCGGTAAAGGGTATCACCTAAGATTATGAATCAGGATGCCTTCTTAACAAAGGTCTTTTTATGTTGGATGGCGGGCGTGCTTTCTGCATCTCGAGCTAGGGCATCCGAGCCCTAGCTCTATCTGATTTTCACTGTGAATGCGAAGAGGGCGTTTGGGGTTTGTTCTGTCCACTGTGGTCTTGGCTTGGCTGCGGCTCCTCAGTCCCGTGTTGGTTCGTGTGAGGGTTTTTGCCCTTTCTTTTTGCGAATTTCTCCATTTTTGCTGGCGTGTAAAGCTTTACCTGCTGGTGTTTTATGACGGCGTAGCCTGTGATTTGTGGTGAGTGGTGCGTGGGGCTGTTGATTATTGCTTCTTGTCTGTTTTGATTGGGGCTTCCCGTCGCCTCCCTTTCTTCACTCTACTGTGGCAGTCGGGACGTTTGAAGGTGAGGGCTTGTGTGTGGGGTGGTGATAAGAGATAGGGTGTGGGGAGGGCTCCCTCACCCATCTCTGGGGCTTGTTGTCTTCCTTTGGCATGATGGAATGCTCTAAAGGTGAGACGTCAGTAAGGAGCCCTCACATGGATTTCCGGGCAGCAATAGGCCCAAACTTTTCAAGTCAAGGGATGAAGACTTTTGACAACAATCTGTTTGCTCTGAATACAGGATTTGCTGATCTGGGGTTATCTAATGGATCACGGATTACAAAGATTAACGGTTGCCTCGAGAAGTGCAAGGAGAGGCCAAAACTGGTTGTTCCGGCTAAGATGATTGCTGAAGATGTTGAGTATTATTCAAACCACTCCTTATATTGTAAGTTTTTGGGGATGAGGGTTTCCTTGCAATTTTTGGAGGTTTGGGCTAGGAGGACATGGGAGCCGGAGGGGGAAATGGAGATAATGTTGCTGGCGAACAATTATTTCATGGTTACATTTAATTGCATGGCTGATCGCAATAGGGTTTTTGAGGGAGGCCCTTATTTTCATAATAAGGTAGGGTTGTTTATCAAGCCATGGCATGCATGTTTTAACCTCGCTGAAGAGCTTCCAAACCGTGTCCCTATGTGGGTTCGTTTACCGAGATTTCCAGTGGAATGCTGTCGAGAGGATGTGCTACACCTTTTGGCATCGGTGCTTGGAAAACCTGTTGGGACTTCATCGCAGACTTTGGGTAAAAAGGTAATGACCTTTGCACGCATTTGTGTTGAAATTGATCTAAGTAGGCCTTTGCCCGATGCAATAGATATGTGTGTGGGCTCTTACTCTTGGGTACAGCATTTGGACTACGAAACTCTTCCTTTTCATTGTCGTCTTTGTCGAGAATATGGCCATTTGCAGCGGAGATGCCCAAGGTATAAGTCTAGGGAGGCCCAGCCTTCTCAACCTGTAAGTAATCTTCCTGAATCAGATAAAGGGAAGAGCATTTCTCCTGATGAGGTAGGGGCTTCTGATGGTTTTGCCCCGGTCAAAGCTCAAAATCAGAACAGGGGTCAGAAGAGGCCTTTTAAAGAAAGGAAAGATGAAGGTACATTCAACAGATTTGAGGTTCTGGATGAGCTTAGCCAATAGGAGGTGAATCCAGGATTGATCAACCTAAATCAAGGGCTTGGGGGATCAACTCAGGAGGATCTTGTTCTAGATTCTTCTATGGATCCACAAGGGGATGATAGTCGGCTCTTGGAAGCTGATCAGCAGAGGGGGGTGTCTGAGGTGCAGGAACCCTTGGCTATTGTTACAGCAGTTGGTGTGGATTATCCTATTCCTGGGTGGATCATTGGTTCAGACTCGGCTACGAAGTCCAAGCCTCCCCCCAAATTGGGTATTTTGCAGAAAGATATAAAGAAGGGCGGGGCAGAGAAAATTGTTAAACCTGGTAGAAAAAAGGATGTGGAAAAGATTAAACTAGCAGGTGAGAATTTGGTGGAGTCAGGGGCAGTAAAGACTCTGGATTCTATTTTTTCAAGCCCCTTGAAATGATTGTTCTGTCATGGAATGTACGGGGCTTGAACAGCGGTCCTAGACAAAAGGCTGTTCTTGAGTTAGTTAGCAGGCAAGGTCCTGATGTCGTCTTTTTGCAGGAAACTAAGTTAACTGTTGAGAATATGCAAAGTTTGGCACCTAAGTTGTGGAGGAGCGGGGAATGCCAGTGCATTGGAGCTCAGGGAGCTTCGGGGGGTCTGGCTTGTTTCTGGAATCCTCGAAGAGTCCGGCCTCTTTGGTGGATTTCTTCTAAATCCTCTATGTCTATGGTTGCCTCGAGCTTTGAGTCAGGGGAAGTCATTTTATTTTCTAATATTTATGCTCCTTTAGATTTTCAGGGTAAGCAAGGTTTGTGGTCCCATATCAGGCTGATTCGGAGCATGATGCCTTTCCATCCTTGGATTTTGGCGGGTGACTTCAATGCTATTTGTGAGCTGGCTGAGAAGCGGGGTGGCACTGGAAGGTTGGAGCCCTCTGCACTGCTTCTTCGTGACAACATCAATACCCTGAATCTTGTTGATATCAAACCCATCAACGGTCAGTTCACTTGGAATAACCGTCGGGTAGGTGAGTTTTGCATTGCAGAAAGATTAGATAGGTTTTTGGTCTCTTGTTATTGGATTGGAGGGATGTGGTCATCTTGTTCTGAGATCTTGGATTGGAGAGGATCGGACCATTGGCCGATTAAGCTGGCTATTGAGTCAACTCGTGTGCCTCGTATACCCTCTTTTAAATTCCAACTTATGTGGCTGCGGGATCCCTCTTTAAATGGCTTGGTGTCTGATTGGTGGAAAAAAGGTAGACCTGCATATGGCACTGCAATGTATGTTTTTGCTAAACAACTTCAATATGTTAAATTTGAGCTCAAACGGTGGAATCGCCAGTATTTTGGGAATGTATTCCATGCAAAGGCAACAGCTCAGGCTAATTTGGATGGTATCACAAGGAGGTTAAGGGAGGATGGGGTCACGGCTGAGTTGCTTCAGGATGAGGCTCAGGCTGTGAAAATGTTGGAAGAATGGGAACGGCGAGAGGAAATATTTTGGAAGCAGAAGGCTCGTATTGAGTGGCTTCAGGAAGGGGATAAAAATACAGCTTTTTTCTTCAATTCTGTGAAAGCCAGGCGCCATGGCAATTCTATTTCTGGTCTGGTGAATGACAGGGGAGATCATCTTTCCTCCTTCCCAGAAATCTCAAGGGAGGCAGTGCAGTACTTTGCTTCTCTTTTTAGGGAGGATTCGCAAGGGGGGTCTCCTGAGGAAGCTCAAATTCTTTCTTGCATCCCCTCTCTTGTGTCTGGAGAGTTGAATAGACAACTCTTGAGTGATATCTCGCTTGAAGAGCTTGAAGGGATTGTCTTTAATATGAAGAAAGGGAAGGCGCCTGGTCCTGATGGCTTCCCTATTGAGTTTTTCCAAGAATTCTGGGATATCATCAAACTTGACCTCCTTGCTGTGGTTCATGAATCTCAACACAGTAAACAGATGTTAAGGGCTCTCAATGCTACTTTTCTTGCTCTTATCCCCAAGAGGGAGGGAGCTGATAGGTTAAGCCAATTTCGGCCCATTTCTTTATGCAATGTAATCTATAAAATTATTTCTAAGCTTATCACTGACAGGTTGAAGAAGGGGCTTGAAGATCTGATCTCCGAAGAACAAAGTGGCTTTGTTGTTGGCAGGCAAATTTTGGATGGGATTGTTATTGCTACTGAAGTCATCCACTCTATGGCCATCTCTAAAGAAAAAGCGATGTTTATCAAACTGGACATGGCGAAGGCTTATGACAGAGTTAGGTGGTCCTTCCTTCGACGGATCCTTGGTGCTTTTGGTTTTGCTGAAGAATGGATTCAATGGGTTTTGAGTTGTGTTACTTCAGTCTCTTTCTTAGTGCTTATCAATGGGAGCCATTCTGAGCTTTTTGGTGCCTCTAGGGGGCTTCGTCAGGGTGATCCTCTTTCCCCTTACTTGTTTATTCTTTTGGCCGAAGGTTTGGAGAGATGGGTTAAACGGAGTGCGGAGTCTGGTCTCATTCAAGGGTGGAGGTGGGGTGGCACTTTACCTCCACAGACTCACTTACAATTTGTAGATGATACTGCTTTGATGGGGGTGGCTACAATGAGAGAGGCCTCACATTTGCGTAGAGTCTTGGATGTGTACCTGGTTGCCTCTGGTCAGCAGATTAATGAGGGAAAATCTTCCATTTTCTTCTTCAACACTCCAGGCCCCATTCAGCAAAGGATTGCCCACACTTTGAGATTTCAGATTGGGGATCTCCCTCTGACCTACCTTGGCATTCCCATCTCGGTAAGTAGACTTCCCAGGGAGTCTTGGCAGATTATTCTGGATAAATTTCGGGTGAAAGTTAACCACTGGACTCATCGATGGTTATCCTTTGCTAGTCGTGTCCAATTGATTAAGTCTGTGGTGCAGGCTCTGCCCATTTATAGATGCATGCTCCAGGTTGCCCCTATGGGCTTTCTTAAGGACCTAGATTCTGTAGTGCGACAATTTTTATGGGCTGGTTGCCTGGAGTCCTCCAAATGGAGTTTGGTTAGATGGGAGGTGGTTTGTAGTCCAAAACAATTTGGTGGCCTCGGCTTGAGGCAGTCAGCTCTGACTGGGGAGGCTTTGGCTGCTAAATTATATTGGCAGTGGTGTAATGAGCAGGATAAGAGTTGGGCCAAGGTTCTCTCTCAGAAGTATCTCCCGGGGATCCCTCACTCTGATATTTCGAGGTACCCCCTTGTGGGGAAGGGCTCTATGATTTGGGGAACCCTCAAGAAAGGGGCTACGCTTATTAAGGAAGGATTATTTTGGATCTGCAAGAAGGGGACAGAAGTTCATTTTTGGTTTGACTCCTGGGATGGTTTTCCTCCCATCACTTCCCAGTTTCCCAACCTGATGAACCTTTGTCTAAGATTTCTTGAGGCCGGTTGGTCACGGGTGAGTGACTTTAAGTCCTTTTTCCCCTGTGGTCAGTTAGAGATGGCCAAATGGAAGACCCCCGAGGAGTGGTCTGATGTTGGTTTGCAGGAGGATTCTGCTGTGTTGCATAGTATCCTCTCCAGCCGAAGATGTAGCTCTCTCCAGGATGATGACGTGCTAGCCTGGTCCCCTAATCCTATGGGGACCTACACTGTAGCCTCTGATTATAGTAGGTTATTGTCTCATAGGTTGATTGGGCCTGAAGTTCAGTGGTGGAAAAAGGTCTGGAATAAGTTTTCTTGGCCAAAATGTAATTGTTTTGTTTGGACGTTGGCCTGGAATAAGTGTTTGACTTGGGATAACATTCAGAAGAGAGGTTTCCACGGGCCGTCTATTTGTGTTATGTGTGGGGCTAATGAGGAGGACTCTACCCATTTGTTTTTCCGTTGCTCTTTCGCCCTCCAGCTTTGGCACTTTTGGTGGGGTGTTTGGACAACTCCTTGTGTTCATGCTTCCTCCTTGATTGAGTTTTGGCAGGGGATGGGTCGGCCCCCTTCTGTGGCCTCTTTTTTGCAGGAGGTGTGGTTTGTTGGGCCTATCTTCTTATTGTGGCAGATCTGGCTGGAGCGCAATCGAAGGATATTTCGAGGGGAACAGAGGCTGGTTCAACAAATTTGGCAGAAATTTCTTGGCATGGTTCAGGAAACAGTGAAAGCTAAGTGTGAAGTGGAATTCCCGTTGGTGAAAAAGGATACTGAGGTGGTGGAGAGATTGGGGATTCAAGGATCATCCCTGGCCTTGAATAGGGCTATTAGAGGTCGTCGTGGGAAGAAAAAGATTGATAGGGATGGCAAATGGCAACTTCCCTCGGAAGGTGTTTTGAAGATCAATACTGATGGATCTTCAAGGGGAAATCCGGGTCCGGCTGGTATCGGGGGGATTGGTAGAGATTCTTTGGGCTCAGTGATTTTCCTCTTTTCAATTTATGAAGGGATACAGACCATCAACCTAGTGGAAGGGCTTGCTATTCTTAACGCTCTTGAGAGGGCTCATGCTTTGGGGTGGAGAAGGATTGTTTGTGAATCTGATTCCCAGATCTTGATCAATTTGCTTATTGAGCAGAAAGTGGCGGATGTCAGCTGGCAGTTGGCTGGGGTTGTGCAACAAATTTTGCGGGTTAGTTCTTTGATGGAAATGGTGACTTTTGTCCATATTCCAAGGGAGTGGAATAGGGCTGCTGACTGTTTGGCGAAATGGGCTTCTGAGCATGATGAGGGATGGAGAATTGAGGAGTGGGAGCTGGTTCCTCAGGAGCTCCGTCTTGATTTAACGAATATTCTTGGTGAGGATAGGGTTGGAAATGGTGACAATTAATGGTGTCGGTTGTTTTCTCTGTTTGGGTCGGTGATCTTGTTTTTCCTTGGGACCTTGGTCCTTTTCTTCCTATGTATTGATGCTTTCTGATATTCAATAAAGTTTTTACCCCCTTTTTATTAAAAAAACAAAGGTCTTTTTATGTTGGGGGATAATATCAGTTGGGAGGGTTCCTCTACTAAGGTAGTTGAATATATCATGATACCATGGAAAATGAAGACCAATAATCACACACATGAATTCAGATTCAAGGATTTCAAAAGTTGGTATAATAAGTTGTTCTACCAAGAATTCACATTGAAGGACATTGTGTGACATTTCTAACAATGATCCAATTGTTGCCATGGCATCTACTGCATGATTGTTCATGCAAGGAATCTGCTCAAAAGATATATCAATGAAAAATTCCTTAAGACTTTCTACCATCTTCTTATAAGGAGTAAGCTTATCATCCTTGGTTTGGTAGTCATCATTGACTTGACTGGAAACTAGTTGTGAGTCCCCATAGACTTTTAACTCTTGTATATGCCACTAAACTATTATGCTTAGACCCGTTACTAGGGCTTCATACTTTGCAATATTATTAGTACATGGAAAGGATAGTTGGTATGAATTTGGAAAGAAATCACCTTGAGGGGTGATAAAAAGAATACCCACCCTTGATCCATGTTGGCTAAATAACTCATCAAAGTACATTTTCTATTGATTTGTTGTATTGACAAGGAACACTAATTCATCAAGAAATTCAAATATCAAAGGGTTCTCTACATAAATAGTTGCTTCTTCTAGTTGGTCTATGATTACTTGTCCTTTGATTTCCTTGTGCTCCACATACTCTATGTCAAATTTTGTCAATATCATTACCCATTTGGTCATTCACCCAGTGAGAGTTTCTTTAGATAACATATATTTTAATGGGTTGTTATTAGGAATAAGCCTGATTTGGTGTGATAGCATGTAATGTCTGAAGTTTTATGAAGAAGAAACCACAACCAAGCATGCTTTCTCAATGGATGAGTAATTCATTTCATAGCATACCAAAGTCCTACTGATGTAATAGATAGCTTTTTCCTTTCCCATTTCATTGTGTTGGGCTAAAAGAGCTCCTAGTGTTGTTAACGTTGTTGAGATATACATGATTAATGGTTTGTTCAGTATTAGCAGCATGAGCACTAGAGGTATCAATAGGTAGTCCTTGATCTTCTTGAAGTATTTATCACACTTATCATCCCACTTATAAGTTATTCATTTATGGAGAAGATGTGAGAAATGGTGGATTTTGTCTAATAATTGTGCTATGAACCTTCTAATGGATTGCAACCTTCCTTGTAACCCTCTCATTTGTTTCAATGTTTGTGGCGGTTCCATGTCTAGGATGGCTTTCACTTTTGTTGGATCTATCTCTATCCCTCTTTGTGACACAATGTAGCCAAGAAGCTTCCCTGATGTAACCCCAAAGACACACTTTTTTGGGTTTAGCCATACTTTATACTCTTCTAGCCTGTCAAAAATGGGTTCTAATACCTCTATGTGCTCACTTATTTTCTTTGAATTGGCCAAAATATCATCCACATATTCTTTGACTATTTTGTGGATCATATCATAAAAATATAAGGGTTGTTTCTCTTTGATAGGTCAGTCCTATGTTCTTCAATCCAAATGGCATCATGTTCCAACAATATGTTCCCTATGGACAAGTGAATACAATTTTGTATTAATCATCCTTGGTGATCATGATTTGATTATAGCCCAAATAACCATCCACAAGTGATATAATTTCATGTCCAACTATTAAATCAACAACGATGTTGATGTTAGGGAGAGGGAAATCATCCTTTGGAAATGCTTTGTTTAAGTCTCTGAAATGTGTGCATATTTGGATGCCCCCACTAGGTTTGGAGATTGGTACCAGGTTTGAAACCCACTTAGGATAGTCAATGGGTCAGATAAATCTAACATCAAGAAGCTTTTGTACTTCAAGTTTCACTAAGAATGTTATTTGAGAGTGCATCTTTCTTAATTTTTGCTTCACTGGTTTGGCTTCAGGATAGACCACTAAAAGATGCACAACCAATTCTAGATCAAGGCCTGGCATATCTGTGTATGACCATGTAAAGTGTTTTCTTCTCTATTTTAAGAATGTTGTGAGTTTATTTTATTCTTCATACAACAAGGATTCAACATAGAAATTTATCTTTGTTTCCTCTTCTATTCCTATATTCATTGTGGCGGCCTTTTTTGCTAGCACTGTTGAATTTTTTGGATGCATTGCACTAAGGGGGAGATTGAATCCCTCATATTTGGGTGCCTCATAGAATTTTTCACCCTCAAATGCATCCTTTATTTTTAATTTTTTAGGATTAGAAAGTGCCATAGTGTGGTTTTCACTTAAATATTTGCATGTTATTTCCATGTTATCGATTTTGTGACTGAAGGATTCAATCCCTTCCTCGTAGTATGTATGTGTGTCTAGCTCTATATAAAAACTAGATTTTTGATCTACCCATGGTAAGTTGTCATTGATTCCCATGAATTTTGAGATTGCTTCATTGTTTTCAAATAAATTTAGAATCAATGTTCCTTGTTGGTCCTAGTCAATGAGTTGGGGGTATACTAGGTTTATTTCAATGGTTTGGTCATTTGGGGTGAAATATGTTATGAATATCATTAAGAGAGATTTATTCTTAAATATATTTGCAATGTTGAGGGGGGAGTCATTGAGGGTAGTATCACGTGATGTTGCTAACCAAGAGGAAGATTCAACCTGTTTAGCAGAAGTACCTTTGCAAATAATGGTAACCTTGGTAGTAGTACATCCTAGTCGAGGATTCTTTGGATGTCTCTTAGGAACAATGGGTTGTAGAAAACCAAAGTCATTTTTTACAAGTTTCTCATTCTTGTTGTACCCCCATCCCTTCATTAGTTGCAAGCCTTTATTTTCATCTTCCATGGGAAGAATGGGAATGGGCTGATCATCTTAACAGAGTAGTTTAGAGACATCTTCCTCATTAACATATTCTTTGTTCAAATCCCCCTACTTGGTGAAAGTGGTAGATGCAACCTTTAGTGTTTTGGACACTTTGTTGATAGGTGTAGGTTTCCCATGAGATTTGAGAGAAATAGGTAGCTCTCCCAACACAAAAGTGTCCTTCTTTAGTTTATAATCTCCACAACCATCATCTTTGATCACTACTTTGATGTTGGGGATACTCTACACAATGGGTACTTTTGTTTTTGAGGTAGATGCAAGGGATGATGGGTCAACAAATGAGGAGGAGGATGTAGGCCCTTCATCATTTTTAGGGATTTGGGTATTTTATAAAATTGGCCTCAAGGTTCTTGTAGTAGTAAAAAGGATCAAGATCACCATGGATGGTAACCTCTTTGTCCTCAAAAGGAAACTTTACACATTGGTGATAGGTTGAAGCTACAAATTTTAGGGCATGAATCCATGGTTGGCCAAGCAAGATGTTGTTGGGGAGACCAAGGTCTAACACTTAGCATGTAGTCTCAGCAATGACGGGTCCCACTTGGATGGGTAGCATGATGATGCCTTGTGATACCTACTCTTGATCATCATATGCTTTAATGGTTGTACTCTTTGTTTTCTCAATAGCATCATTTGAATAACCCAAGTTCTTGACCAATTGAAGTGTGCAAATGGTCAAACCAACACCTCCATCTACTAAGACTCTTTTAACCTTGTTCTTATGAACAATGACCTCAACGTGTAAAGCATTATTATGAGATGGTTGTGATGGTAGGCCTTGTTTTGAGAAGGTAAGAAGATGAGGGATAGTGATATTCCCTACCATATCTTGAAACTAATTTGTATCCATATCCTCAGGGATGAACGATGTGGATAAAGCTTTCTCTAGGATCTCCCTATGTGTGAGGGATAGCCTCAATAGTTCCAATATTGAGATCTATGTGGGAATCTTCTTATGCTAATCTAGGAGAATATATTTGCTAGGGTTTGATGTTGGAAAAGTAGGTTGTTCCCTAGGTTGATATTAAGCTCCATGGATGGTGACCTTGCCACGTCACATGGTGACTCCAAACTAGGTCCTTTGATGGTGACAATGATGACAACATTGTCATAGGATGTGACTACATTAGAATAGATATGTTGCACATTATTCTAAGTCTTCCCTTTTCCATTTTCATTCCCTTTGCTATGATCTAGCATGGGTTTCTTGTATATCTTAAGATCCTAGTTACCAGATAGTACTTCAATAGATATATCTCCATTCTCAATAAGATCTTGGATAACATTATTTAGTTTCATGAAGTTTGATGTTTTGTATCCTTTGATTTTGTGAAAGTCACAAAGATCCATTTTGTTGTACCAAGGTGGTTTATCCAGTGGTTCTTGTTATTTTTGAAGACCAGGAAGTGTTATCAAGTTTGACTCTACCAATTTCTTCATGATAGTTTTAATAGGTTCCACCAAATGTGTGTATTTGTATTTTGGATAGTTGTTCCTATTGGTGGTTTTTCTTTGTTGTGTTTTGGTGTTATTGATTTGATTATTCTGTGATAGTTTGGTTTGTTGTATAGTTGGTTGAGTGTTAGTCATTTGATTGGTGTTTATCCTAGGATCACTTATGACCACCTTAACATCTACCATATCATCATTCATCATGTTCTTGTTCTTATCCCAGACACAAGGCTTGTCATTTGAACTAGTTGATGGGTGATTGTCTTTGTATGCTTGTGTATTTCCCTATGAGATTAGAGCACACTCAGTGTTGAGGTCTCTAGGGACAAGTTCATTATAGGTGTTAATACATTTCATTTTCAAGTGGAAGGATAGATCTAGATAAACATTTTCTATGATAATCACCACTTATTCATTGGGAATGGGCCACTTGCTTTTACTAGCTCTTTGCCTCTATCATTTTAAGAAATTGGTGAAGGATTCTCTTTTGTTTTTCTTGAGAGTATACAACTCTTCTATGCTTACATACATTTCAAGATTGAAGGAGAAGTGATCTATGAAATTATTGGTGATTTCTTGGAAGGTTTTCATACCTAGAGGAAACCGTGAAAACTAATCGATGGCTAGGCCCGCCAAGCTTCATGTAAAGAGGTGCATCAAATAAGAATCATTCCAGGTAACTTCCATACACATGACATTGATTTCCTTGACGTGGTCCATAGGATTTCCTCCCCCCTTGTATTTATCAAATTTGGAGACCTCAAAACCAGGAGGGTAAGGTACCATTATGATGTTTCAATCAAATGGATATGGACACAAGTTCTGTTGTGTATGGGCCTTCTTTGTCTTTCCCATTTAAATATCCTACATTTGTTGTGTTAGCACCTTGAGTTGTGATGCTACATCATTTTGTGGATTTGGTGGAGGAACATATGTTACATATTTCTGGGATAGCAGATGGATTATACATGGTATTTTGATATGATGGGGTGTTGTATGGTTCCTATGGTGGTGTAGGATATTGTGAAGGTGATGGTGATGGAGGCGTATATGTTCCTAACATGTTTGTATTGATGATGTTTTGTTGAGGGTTATAGTATAAACCCTATTATTGTTGTTGTTGTTGTTGTGTGAGAACTTGTTGTTGGGCCACTAGGGTTACTTGTGCTTATTGTTGTTATTGTGTAGGCTAAGGTTTCTTGGTGCACATGTTGTTGTTGTTGGGCCACTAGGGCTTGCTTTTGGGCCTACTACTATTGTTGTACCACTAGGGCTTGTTCTTGTGCTTGTTGTTCTTGTGCAGCTAAGGCTACTTGTTGGGCTTGTTGTTGTTATGATAATTTTTAGGTTTCTTGTTTTTGTGCTACTAGGGATGTTTGTTGGGATTGCTATTGTTTTTGTGATGCTAAGGTTGCTTGATGGGCTTGTTGTTGTTGTTGTGCTGCTAGGGATACTTGTTGGGCTTGTTGTTGTTGCACAACTTGTTGATAAGTCTATTGTTATTGTTTCAAGGCTAGAGCATGTTCTTGCAATGTAGGATTGTTTGGTTTTTGGGACATTTACAATGGGTTTTGGGTGTTTATGGTTTGAGTGGGTTGTGGGTTGTTGACGAGAGGTTGGGGGTGCCTTGGTTTAACATTCCTTGAAAAATGGTGGATTGGGATGGAGGAATGTAAGTTTGAGGTTCCATTTGATTTTGCATGACATGGGGACCAAAGGTAAAGATGATGATGGTGCCATTTTGTGTTGTGATATTAATGGCACATTTGAACCTTGAATTTGATTGAAAAGGTTACCTTGACCAATGAATAGAGGGTCCCCTTGTATTTGAGGTTGGACCAAGGTATTACCTTGGTTGATGGGATTTGTGACTAAGGTGTTGTTTTGACTTGGGTTGGTGATGGATGGGATTGATGTGTTTTGTGAAACCAATGGGACAGATGAACCAATGGGGTGGTTGGAAAAAGATGGTCCTTGTTGTGTTAAGGGTTGATTTTTCATAAGGGTTTTGACATGCCCTTGTTGGTCTATTTGAGATACTTGGTCCATACTAATTTTCATGATGTTGGGAACACTTGTGGTACTTGTTGGGATGGATGAGGATGGTTTCCCTCTAAATGTTGATGTCATTATGGAGTCATGGAGTGTAAGTGGTTTATGTGGATACAGGTGGTGTTTAGGAATGGTAGGAGCATCAAATGTAGGTTTCCATTTTGTGTTGTGGGGTGGATTGGTGTTTAGAATACCCAAAAATGTGTTGCTTGTCAAAGGAAGAGTGTGACCAAAGTCCTTAGCATGACTAGTTTCAAGACTATGAGTTTGTGTTTGACTTGGCACTATTGATGGAGTTGATTGAAGCATGGATGAAGAAAAACCTTGTGTCAAGGTTTGTATGGAAAAATATGAGGGAATTGAAGTCATTTTTTCTAAAGCTTGATGTTCCTTTTTATACTCAAGGATTTCTTCTTTAGTAAGCTCAAATGGGTTGTTTGTTATGTCTTCTACCTCATATGATCCCATTGGATCTTGGGGTTGTTGCAAGGGGGTAGAATGAATCCTTGGATAAAATTATTGTGGATTGATCTCACTTGTGGTGTATGTGACTTTGGTTTTCTCCATGATTCTCTTATTTTGTGATCTTATTACCATAAATTTTGGGTCACCTATGGGAGAGTTATGTTGGGATTTGTAATGTTTAAACTCTCTAGTTGACTCACACTTTGGTAAAAGGGCCACTCTAAGTCATTTTGGAGCAATGATTTGAATGTGATTTTGAAATGGTTGAATGATCTTGGGAGTGATATTTGCAAAAATTTGGAAAAACACTTTTAGACAAAGAGCTTTGATGTTTTTATGAAAGGTGTTAATGAACTTGTAAATCTTGAAGGTAGATTTGTGACTTTCAGGATAAATTTGTACAAAAAATGTGATAACCAACTCAACTAAGTACATGTAAAATGATCCATTTCACATACAATATAGCTAAGTTATGGGATTGGTTTGATAGATGTCTAAGTCAAAAGTGTTGGCATATCCAAAATTTTATAAAGCTTGGTGAAGTGAAAGGTGAAATATGATAAAGGGTGGATGAAATGTTTTGACCTAATAATGTTAACCTAGAGTGAACCTTTGTGTTGCAATATCAAGGCCTAGTGAGAAAAATTATTTACCCTACAAGTAACTCAAACCTAAAAGATCAATGTTGACTTAACTAAGAGGGAAATTTTGGACATATAAATCTGGATCACCTAGGAAAGGGTGAGCATAATTTTATTTTAACAAGATGTCCTGGTTGTGGTAAAGCTTTAAGGCCTATTTTCTAATAAACTTTGAGCTATGATGTCTAAATTTGAAATGGAAAAATTTGGACCTTCATTTAGGGATTTTTATTTTGTGAGAGATCATGAGGACCAACACATGTGTGGAGTTCAATTGTGTGTTTGTTTTTCTATTTTTCTATTTTCAAAAAGGGGATATCTATTGCCACATTGGGGGTGGTAATATAGGCCCTCTGGACACAATATCGACTTTTCGTTCTTGGTTGTTTAGGATGTTTTTTGCATTTCTCCACTGATTTGGTGTTTCATTTTTCTCAAATGTGAATCTCCTCAAACTACTGATTATGTCTATTTGTTCTTCTTCAATTAGTTCAAAGGTTGGTTGTACAATTGCTAGCATAAGGCTTGGTTGTTGAACTAGATCCATTGAATGTCAAATGGTCATAAGGGGAGATATTATGAAGACAAGTAGATATATGGGGTTCAATTTGTGAAATTATCTTGATTAATGAATTTATTTTTACTACAAACACTTGTCTTGCTTAAGTTTCAAACTAAATGTTTATATCAAAAATGTCATTCATTTCACAAGGTCCATTATATGAAAATCATGAAGTTAGAGCCATAGTTTCCTATGTTAACTTTGGAAAGTATAGATTGAGATATAAGCCAAGATATTTAGAAGTCACTAAGGATAGAATCCTTTGGACAAGCATCAATATCAAGACTTTTCAAAAGGGTATCCATGCTTAAACCAAAGGGTTTGAAATTTTGAGAAACTTGTTGATGTTTGTTTGAAATTTTTTGGAATCAAGAAAGTATTAAACTGAATCTCAAGTAGTTACAACCCTAGCTCAAGTGGGTGTGCATTTATTAGTAGGCTTACCATCATCCTCTAAGAGATGATTAATCAATGAATATGGAATGGACAAATAGGCTATTTCAAGGAAATGTACCATCTTGACATGCCAAGCAAAAGAGTCCCTTCCCTATGTTCTTTATTTCCTCAACCAAAAACTAAACATGTTAAGTAATTTTTGCGAACAATGTTATTCCAATGAACTACTTTAAAATATTCTTTGAAGATAAAATTGGTGATCCACTACTAACAAAGGTTTTTAATCAATATTTTTGAGATAAAATGGTGCCTATACATGCAGCAATTCACTCAATTAAGATTCCTCCCAGCCCTTAAAGACATCTAATGGTTTTGACGTATCACACAAATACTAAGAGAGACATTCATCAGTATAAGATAGCAACACCAGCTAGATAATTACTTTCATCACACCAATTTATTTATATAGTAGACCGAAATGAAAGAGCCGCTTGGGTCATTCCCTCTCACAAGTTGGGAGGTAGGATCTCTAAAGGTAACACAGATTGTGAAGCTTAAAATTATTTGATCACCTAAGATTTCCAAAAGGCAGAAGGGGAGAGGATAGGCGCTTCCAAGAAGAAAAGTATACTTTTGTGTTTCTATTCACCTAAGATCACACGAAGCACAAGGGGAGAGGACACACACAACAAGTACACATAAGAAAATCAAACAAACATTCATTTTAACCTTGACAAGCATAATGAATTCATTTTAAGAACCAAGTTGAAGTGTTTGATTGTTCAATTTTAAATAGATATTGCAAAATGAGGATATGTGGGTTCAATTTTTACCAACTTTGAACATTAATTTTAACCCAAAGGAAATTTAGTTGGTCCTAAAACATGAAGTAAAGCATCATAAAATGAGTTATAATTCCCCCATAAGTGTAAAAAAACTTGTTACAATATATAGTGAAATGATGATATGCTCCTTCACTTCAAATTTTATTGCCTAAATCTGCAAAACCAGTTAGCCTCAAAAACAAAAACCAGAAGTTAGTGGCACATTAGAAATCAATTGAAATAAAAAATTTAAAGAAAATGTCAAAATTTATCCTTTGTTTTGTTTACTAGTAAAAAGAGACTCTGAAATCAATTACATCATTGAATTTCATCAAATGTGTCACTTTGCAATAAACAGTAACATCAATAGCAATGTTGCCACATTAAATGAGTTGCTATAACTAAATTCATGACATGAATGAAAATAAGTCTAGTATTTAAAATATGTGGTTACAAAATTAAATCATGCAACACTAAATTAATTGTGTGTCACTAAAATCAAACCATAGTGTGGTGCTATATAGCGACACATCCCAAATATGTTGTTGAATTTGATCAAGTGCATCGTTGAACTTGCAAACATAAGAAAAAGGGAATCTAAAGATAAATTCATCAGATTTTATTAGTACTACCCTCCTTCTAGTGCCAAAATGTGACCATAATCATAGTGTGAACTAAACATGCTAGATCCAAATGAATTTAAAGCCTATTTATAATTACCTAAGTTGTGATCCCAATAAGATATTCAATATCATCAAAGCAAAGAAACAATTAAAACTATCATGCTAAAACATGAAAGCTTTGAAAAACATCTATTCTAAGACATTGAGTTTTATCTTATTGGGGGAGTGATGTGGCATTCATGTGGAATAGTGACCCTTTCCCAATCCCTTGGATAATATGAGCCTTTCCATTCAATTTTATTGATTAAAATCGATGGAAATTGATGGAAAGGATGAACAAAAACATGATAAAAGTTAGATTAACATGATATAAGCTAAGATGTTTGATATAAGTGTATGCAAACGTATGCTAGATGTATACAAGATTCAAAGATGCAAGCCCTAGATTCCAAACTATACTAAATGGATTCAAACTAACTTATCATGGAAGCCATTAATGGATGCTAAGTTAACAATGCATGAAAATTAATCTAAAATTATTATCAAATTTAAACATGAATGCAAATGGGTGTGAGTTTGAACAACATAAGTTTTCTATCAAAAGATGGATCCCTATTCAATAAATGCAAAGTCTATTTATAGAATAGGCAATGAGAAACCAATGGTCAAGATTGAAAGAATCAATGAATGGTCAAGATGGAAAGAAGATGGAGGCATGGATCATGGATTCCCATCAAGGGTTGAGAATGCAAGTTGATATTTAATCAAGGAATCACAGTTATGCAAAGAAGCACACTTTCAAAGCTTTCTCAAGAAGTTTGTTGAAAGTTTGTTACAAAATAAGAATATTCCCTTTTTTGAATGAGTGTAAAGGGAAAATATTCTCAAAGAATATTCTTATGCAAGTGGATGAGAAAAATTAGCATTTAGCAAATTAAAACAAAGTTTTAATGTGCATAGGGGAGGGATATTCCATAGGAATACTCCCTTTTGGAGGAATTTAATATTTAGCATTAAATTATTTATTTATTTATTTAATGAAAGGGGTGATATTAGGATATTTAATTAAATAACTAGGATAACTATGATTAATTTAATTAAATAAGAAGATATAAGAAGGATAATTAAATAATTTGCATTATTTGATTAAACGGGATGAAAGGTGAATATGATGGAGAGTGAATTAACCTAATTAGGTTAATTAGATTAATAGATGAACATGAAGCCCTTTGATTAATTAAATAGGTTGATTCAATCAAAATAAGTGAAATGATAATGGATTTTAGGATGAAATTATGTTAGTAAATCAGATGTCAATGTGTAGTATCATTCAGGACATTTTTAAGTGTCTACAATATCAATTTTGGAAAACTCATAAAAATGTGTATAAATTCATTGAATGACAAGGCCATGTAGGTATGTACAAATATACAAATCCAATGTACATATATACAAATTAGCTTGACTTTACAATATTTTCATTTACAATCAATCCAAGGAACTATACAAATCTTGTCTACTCTTTATTCTATCAAGTATTGCCTCATGTTCAAACTCACGAACCTTACACAAGTTCTTGTTCAATGTTCTACCCTCATATTTGATCAAATAAATATTTTATGACATAATAAGGTAGAGTAATGAAGAATATTTTGATGCATTTCAAAGTATTCAAATAACCACACATCAGACTTCTTAATTTGGTACCATCTAAGAAATGTTCTAGCAATAACCACTAACCCTATACGATACTCAATTTTTTCTCCATCTAAAATAGGGGAATCCAATTTATTTTTTACCTCAACACAATGACACAAGTAATAATATGTTCCATCTTCATTGTCTTCATCTACAATAACCACATAAGCATTTCCTACATTGATATGTGCATCCAATTAGATGCATTTAGTCAACATTACAAAAAAACTACAAAATAAGATAAAATTATGAATTTATTAAATTATTTATGTAGATTATTACCTAGTTGAATTAGATTTGATATGTGACCAAAGTGAACTGATGATTCCATCTCTATGATTTGTAGTGCTACTAGGAATTGATACATCTCAAGTGGGCTAAGACTTCTTATAAACCATTCGTCAATCCACTCCTTTGAGTCACATTCATTCCAAGCTTGATCAATACATGAATAAAATAATACCATATTTCATGTATGAATACTCCATGAACCTACATTATAGTTTCTAAAAGAGTGTAGCTCACTCGATTCTATCAATATACAAAAATCGTCATATTTTTCAATGTTATTATCATCTACCAACCAAAAAACTATGAATTATAGACTTACCTTCATTACCTGGACCCATTGTAGTGTTACACCATTCAACAATAAATTTTTCATCTATCAACTTTGCACTATCTACACCATCATGATCCCCCTTTCCATGCCTAACCTCACAAAAAATCCACATATGTTAAACATCAGCGATCTTATGTATCCTGGTCAAACAAGAGAACATCTATGAGTTCTTAAATTGTGATGCATAATTATATAACCATATGATATGCTAACAGAATTATACGCCCATTATATCCAAATCATGATAGAACATATGAAAGCAACCTTGCATGAAATCTATAGAATATGTGTGATCATCTCTGATATAAAAATGATACTCCCTTAAGATCTTTTCATCCTCTATATTTCCACTCACGTGAATGAAAGTTATATGCAAAAATATAGCAACATTTGTAGAGTTGTAATACTTCAATTGCACCTCATTTTGTGGTTGTAGAGTGTATTTCTCTAGAAAGTTGATAATTGGAACAATGGTATCAAGTGGAAACAATTCCTTATTTAACTTGAATTTCTAGTCCAACCATCAATCTTTATGGATATATCTTGCATACTCATACATTATATTATCTCAAAAAATAGGCATAAATTGATACATTGGAATATTTTCACTAGCCAATTCACACCTTTTTCTTCTTTACCATCTTTTATACTCTAATCCATTATATTATATTTTCCAAATTCTACTAGTTCATTTTCAATTGTAAGTGTAATTTCCATATGTTCACAAATTGGGAAATGTTGCAAGCCACCACAATGATCACACGTTCCATCCAAACATAAATTCTTGTAGAATAATTAACTATCCACTCTTCCACATAAAATGGTCATTATAAATTCTCTTGAAGATCTAGGTGGAGCATGTAAGAAACACTCCTACAAAATTTCATTATTATGTAAATCTACACATATATATCGATAATCTTCGTAATGGTTAGAAAACTCAATATGTACTCTACAACAATTTTTGTGTGTGTGATTTATTTTGACATAAAAATTCTTTACCATTTCAAAATACCTTTGAAATTTTTTAATTTTAGGATACATCTCTCAAATTTTGGCAAAAAACAAATTTTGAGTCATATCCATAAAATGTTTTGGATGTGACTCATGGTTTTGACTACCAATTATCCTTATTACAACATCTCTTTTATTAGGATATACCCTTGTGTTATTCTTCCAAAATTATTAAATTGGGGATATCGAGGCTTCAATAATTAGTTTATCTTTCTATGGGATTTCTACCAAAGAATGCCCATAGTTCATTGTTATTTGGCTTCTTTACTCTTTGATGCCTTTTAAAATCTCATTAGAGTTTTTCTACTTATTTTTAATGCAAGTGACTTGTCTTTATAATGAGATGAGCATTCTTAGTTTTATTGATTAATATTTTTTATGTAATGACACATCATTTGACATTACTAACTTTGGTGTGTGAGGTTAATGTAGGGGACTCCTCTTACAGGTCTTAGACTCACCACAACAACAAAGAACACTAAATGAGAATACGAGAGAAAAAATATTTTTTTATTACTGTAATCAAAATTTACATTACATTGCTACATTCGCCATCATATGGGATTTCATGACTTCAACAGTTTGCAATATTTGAATCGAAGCTAATTCTAATTCCCACTTAGTGCCTTCTCGACTAGAATCTTCTTAGCCTTCCTCCCTTGTATCCCCACTCTCTAGGTTTGATATAAATTTTGTTTAAATCCTAAACCTCCATGAACTAGGGTTCCCTCCTTCATTCCATGTGTTTTATCCCTTTTCTTTATGTCGACTGAATCTACATTAAAGTTTGGTGTCCATGCTTGCCTTAGTACCATCGTCCACTTCCTTATAGCATTAGTGTCACTGAGACAGTTACACCAGTTCTACACCATTGTTCATGCAACTGTCGACTTAGGTGATTCACACCTAACTAGCATTAAACTTCACCATCGCACTTTGTTATGTCTTTGTTGTGTCGAGGGGACACTAAAGCATCTCTCCTTGAAATTTGGGAGTTCCACTAGTCAAGTCCCCACCGGTTCATCGAAGAGACTCAAGCTTAGCTCGCTCTAATACAAGAAGGTCTCATCGATGAAGAATCATTCATCACCACGTGTCTTGTTGATGTCATCATTCACCTTTATCAACACTTTGTTGGCCCAACCTTATCGACATGTTAGAGAGACTCTTGAAGTTGTCTCACTAAGATTCCACTTTCTCTCTGATAAAATGCTTACCAGGATGTCAAAAAGACTCCCTTTGATGTTCTGTCGAAATGTGTTTGTACCATCAATGAAAGGTTTATCATACTATCAAAGAGACATACTTTGTTGTCCCTCCAAAAATGATGTGTCTCTCTGATATGAGAATTCCAGCCTTGAGAACACCTTGATAGAGTATCGAAGGGACTCATAATGTTGTTTTGTTGACATTCACTTGTCAATCTAATCTAGATCCTTCGTAACCATCCACTGTTGTTGCTTCTATTGGAGTTATGGGTAGACACTGAGAGGGGGGGTGAATCAATGTTAAAAACCTTTTCAACTTTGACCAAGATGTTTAATTATGATTTCCTTTTCTTTCAACAATAGAGTAGAGTAATCACTTTTGAAAGCACAAAGATATGACAACATTAACTTGGTCTATTTTACAACTTATGAAGATATTATTTGAGTGAGATATCTTGCATTTTCCAAAACATAGCTTAGATTTGATCTCAATATTACTCTTATTAATGCATTCATGAGTTGAATGTAATCTTTCATAAATAGAATTGAAAACAGCAATAAACCCAACTATGAACTAAAACAACAATCAACACAGAACAGTAGTGAGCACACAGAAGAACAAAGACACAAAAGATTTTCCAAGTGGAAAACCACTCCTAAACTGCCTTACTGGCTTAAACTTCAAAAACCACTTTTAACTATGCCTTATAGGCTAATTTCTGAGCACCAACTCAAGGAGCACCAACCCCTTACTCAGATTTTAGAATTACAATAATAATATATTAGAGGATTTCTCTATTTTTAGTTAAGTTCATAACACTCTGCTTCTAATACCCTAGGAATCCAACTCTTGTATTACAGATTTTTTCTATACATCTCTTGATACGACCAAAATAACTATCTCTCAGAATTATAAGCCAACAACACTTTCACAGTTTTCAACACTAGTTTTTATATACATTTCAAGTATGTATGTTATCAAGAAATCTTCAACAAGTGTTTTTCACAAGATTCTAAAACTCTCTTGCTATTATTAGAATATAAAGTTGATTCATAATGATCTGTAGATGATGGTAAAAATTAGAGTAACGCCTAACCATAGAGCTTTAACTTTTGTGCTGAGTTAGGAGATTTCAAATTGTAACTAAAAGATTTTCATCAAAGCTAGGACAACCCACTAATAGAAAATCATATCCTCTAAATCTCAGAGAATATCTTGCTAGAGATTCAATACTAACCAAAGATGTCTGCATGCAACTATACTTAGAAAAATATATGTTGGCCACAGTGTATGAGTCTTCGTTAATCATTTGCTGAGACAACAATCGCCACCTGTTCTTTGTGATTCACTATGATCTTATGCAAATTGTGTTCCTTTTGTCCCTATGCATCGCCATGACCTTCTGTCATTGGGGAGAAATCATATTGAAGATCTTATTGTTTCCCCAAGATCACATGTCTGTTAAATTTGTTTTAGTCGCTGAGACACAAGAGTCTTTCTCACCAAGATGCCCTTTTGTTCGATTCACTATTGCTATAGCCTTTTGATATCAGAGAGACATCTTGTAGATAGGTCTTTGTTTTACTAAAAGTCATTTTGAGTCATTGTGACATCTTGTAGTCAGGGAGATGTTATGTAGATTACTTTAAGTTTCATCGAAAGACTTTATCTCGTGTGTATGACTGTGACATTATGATTCTCTCACCGATGCATCCTTCTACCTCATGAGTGTCGCTATAGCATACCGTCATCGGGGAGACCTCTCGTAGAAAGCTTGAGTCATACTGAAAGTCACCAACCATCTTCTATGTCACTGAGACAAGTCAGATCCTATGCTGACAAAGTCCTTTAATGTTCATCAACTAGACATATCAAAGTCGGTGAGACCTCTTGTAGAGCACACCATATCTTTCCGAAAGTCTTCATCCGCTTGTGTGTCACTGAGACAAGTCAAATCCAATAGCAAAAAAAACTCCCATTGTGCTCCATCGGCAAGACCGAAGGTCACTCACCGAGACTTCTCGCTGAAAACCCTAGCTCTTACCAAAGAGACTACCTTTATGTTTTCAGTCGGTATAACAAATCAAATTCACCAAGACCTTTCTTCAAAGCACAAACTCTTACCGAGATGCATACCTTTACGTTGTCAATTGGTAAGACAAGAAAACCTTGCCAAGACATTATATCGATAGCCATTAGTTTTACCAATAAGTCTCCATATGCATACGGTTGGTGAGACACACTTGAATTTGCTGAGATACTAAACCGAATACTCTAAGTTTGGCTGAAGTGAATCTTTTAATGCGCCTGTCAGTGAGACCAAAAGAGTTTGCTATGACCATATAATGATGCCACAACTCTCGCCGATAGACTTCCACATGCACTAGTCGGGGAGACATTTCAAGTTCGATGAGACACTACCCCGATAACAAAACTCCTACCGATAAGCTCATCTTCCTTTGGTCAGTGAGACAATGTCTTCGCTAATACATCATTCCAACAGGTTTAACTTATGTCGATATGAACTTTCTTGTGCCGATCACCAAGACACAAAGCGCTTGATGAAACAACATGCTGATAGGGATTACTTACACTGATGAAGCACCTCATGAGTTAGTCGATGAGACCCGACTCATTCGGTGAGACATTACAAAAATTATGATGAAAGATGCCTGTATGTAAAATCAAATTGTTATGACATCAGAAATGTCTTGCTGATAGGAAACACAGACATTACAAAAATGGATTTGGGAGACCCTGCCATTCTCACGCGGATATGTTCTTTTTCTGTCACCAAAGACTACACGAAGCTCAAACTGATCAGTACCAGAGAAATTAAGATTCTGAATGTAAATTGTCCACTAAATGCCAAGAGAAGTAAACCGTATAGACAAATTTGTATCATGATAAAGCATGAGAAACCAAACTGAAACTAAAAGGGATTTTGTCATCAAGGACAAACCATATGATCACAACTGAGATCCAACAAACTCCCCCTTTGTCCTTGATGGAAAAACACAAATGACTCTCCCCATTTTTATCTCAATGAAAAAGAATAGAAGAGAAGAATGTGCATTGCCAGAAGTACAACTGAGAAGCCAACCAAATACCATAAGAGCTAGCTGCAAATAGAGCAATAGTACAACAGACATATTGAATAACTTCACATCACCAATGCAAGATAGAGCATCATACTGTAACAACAAAACTTCACTCACTTCAAATGCATAGAAATTATTAGAGAAATCAGCAGTAATAACCCGTGCAATAACTCCCACTTCAAAATCAGAAACTTAATAACATCATGCAGATAATCTATCTTCAAGGCATCATACCATAGCTCTCTCCTTTTGTTTCTATCAAAACATGAATTCAGGCAACTTTCATATATATAACTTGTATTCACTTTCACACACAACACTCAATTTCAAAGTTCAAAAATAATTCCTAGCCATATATGTTGAGGTTAATACTACCAGTCACCTTCCTTCATCGAAACACAAATAACAGAGCATATCCCATGAGCATATGACATAGTTCTCAAGACTATTGTAGCAACCTACTTAGATCACTGTACCATACTCAGAGGACCAAAACACTCAATTCTTTCATAACATATTGTAAAAGACATTGTAAGTATCTTCATTCAGCACACAATCTTAACTCAGCTTCTTCATGCAACACCGAATAATATCATCACAAAAATAATTCATAATATCAAACATGTTTTTCAATCACTATTCTCCAAAGATAAATCCATCGACATCCCTTAAAAAAAAAAGGATTTCTTATCTTTAATATGTTGAGGAACTCACCTATATGTCTCCACACCACTCAAAGATGTCATAAGGACATACCATTATTTCAAAAACCCAAGCATCCAAAAGGTTCATTTAAAAACAATGTGCACTGTCATTTCAAAAGCTTCTCAAAACTGTCAACCATTAGACTAATTAAAAACAATCCTTAACATCTTATACCACCAAAAGCAAATGCAAGATTCCATACCTCATTCTAGACTCCATAGGGGTAGAATATATTACCATAATAGACTCCCCCTGAGTCTTTGCTTCTTCTCAAGACATGGAAAGCAACTCTTGTGCAAGGAGTGCACAAGGAGTTTTCTTAGAAGCATCTTTATTACTCTTCTTGTCATCTTGATTGCTCTTTCTTCTCCACACCAATGAAGAATTTTTCACTTGTTTGCTTAAAGTACCTATCTTTCTATTTAATCTGCATTGTTCTACTTTATGTTCAATGTTATTACATCTGAAACAAATGACTTTGAGATTGTTCTGAGAAATAGAATACTTCCTACAAACTTTTCCAGCATTGTTCCCTACATTATTATCACTTGTATTTATTCTACAGTCTCTTCTCAAGTGACCAAAATTGTTACAGTTGTAACACACCACATCCTCATTTCTAGGGACATTAGAATTATTCTTATTTGACCATCTGATGCAATCAATTGCCTTATGTCCATAGTCATTACAAACATAACAATATCCTTGGAAAGAATGATTATACCTGAATGAATGATCATGCCAAGGATTTGAAGATCTGAAGAAATTTTTCCTTTCTCTATGAATACCTTTAGATTGTCTTCTAGTGTCAATGTTATCCTTTGATGCAACAATATTGTAACCAAGATCAACCTTCATTCTTGGTGTTTGTTTGGCTATAAACTTCTGTCCATTTGAAGTAGTAAACATTGTTTCATGTTTAGATTTGTCTGTAGAGCTTTGTCCAACCTCATATCCCACTCCTGTAGGATCTTTAGAATGCTTTTGCCTACCCAACATCTCATTCAATATATTAGTACTATGATCAAATTTCTTAATTTTACCAGATTGAGCCTTGATACTTTAAACCTCTTTTCTTAAAGTAACTACCTCTTCTTCAAGTTTTAGAAAAACAATCTTTTTAATCTCCAAATCAGAACTCACAACATTTGCAATCCTCTTATATTCTTCAATTTCAATTTTTTGACTAATAATCATATCATCCTTAAGAGTTATTTCTTTTAACAAGGAATCATTATCTGAACATTTCTTTAAAGAATCAATCTCATTTTCTAGTTTATTACACAATTCATCCTTGTCTTTTAACTTGACTTCCAAACTCTCTTTTTGCTGAAGTTGTCTTGTTAAAAACTAGTTTTCTTTTCTACGCTACTTAATAGTATCTAAGGGACATAGGAGTTCACCTTCCAAATCAACCTCACTTTTTGGTTCATAATATTCCTATTCAGAGTTGACTTCACCCAAATATTGATCTATTTTTACACAAGTTTCTTGATCATCTAAATATTCATTAATGATCTCCCTGTACTTCTTTTCAAAATTATAAAGGTTTACACCTTCTTCAGTCTCAGATGATTCACAACTTATTTCAGTATCAAAAGATATCTCCTCTTGTAACTCACTATTCTGATTCATCTTAGTCAACTTGTCCCAAACTTCCTTAACACTATTGTAATGAATGACTTTTGTAATGAGTTTATTTGGCAAGTTATTAAAAATAACATTTATAGCTCTGGTATTGAGTTCAAGAGCTTTCATCTCCTCAAGAGTGGAAGAAGATGTTGCAGATATAGTACAACCCTTCAACTGCTTCCCACACTTCAGATCCTAAAGAAAGTAAGTATGCTTCCATCCTATGTTTCCATATAATAAAGTTTGTTCCTTTGAACTGAGGAGTTCCGGATCTAGGATACTCTACCATTTCAGAGCTACTATTTATAAACTCTTCCTAGTTATTCCTTATACTAGATTTAGGTTGAACATGATGAATAGCATTTTTTTGAGAACATCTTTTTCCCTTATTCCTTCTGTTCTTTCCCATATTAACCAAAGTACTCCAAGAAACTAGGAACAATCCTAGGTGGTTTAAACCTATTAGAGGACCCTATGCTCTGATACCAATTGTTGGACTTCTGGGCAGACACTGAGAGGGGCGGTGAATCAGTGTCAAAAAAAATTTCAACTTCAACCAAGATGTTTAATTATGATTTCCTTTTATTTCAACAATAGAGTAGAGTAATCACTTTGCAAAGCACAAAGATATGACAACATTAACTCAGTCTATTTTACAACTTATGAAAATATGATTTGAGTGAGATATCTTGCATTTGCCAAAACATAGCTCAGATTTGATCTCAATATTACTCTAATTAATGCATTCATGAGTTGAATGTAATCATTCATAAACAAAATTGAGAACAACAATAAACCCAACTATGAACTGAAACAACAATCAGCACAGAAAAGCAGTGAGCACACAGAAGAACAAAGAGACAAAAGATTTGCTGAGTGGAAAACCCTCTTGGGGTAGAAAAACCACTCCTAAACTACCTTACTGGCTTAAACTTCAAAAACCACTTTTAATAATGCCTTATAGGCTAATTTTTGAGCACCAACTCAAGGAGCACCAACCCCTTGTTTAGAGACACCAATCTCAAGGAGCACCAACCCCTTACTCAGATTTTAGAATTACAATAATAATATATTAGAGGATCTCTCTATTTTTAGTTAAGTTCATATCACTCTGCTTCTAATAACCTAGGAATCCAACTCTTGTATTACATATTTTTCCTATACATCTCTTGATACGGCAAAAATAACTATCTCTTAGAATTTTAGGCCAACAAGACTTTCATAGTTTTCAACACTGGTTTTTATATACATTTCAAGCATGTCTGTTATCAAGAAATATTCAACAAGTATTTTTCACAAGATTCTAAAACTCTCTTGCTATTATTAGAATATCAAGCTGATTCATAATGATCTGTAGATGATGGTAAAAATCAAAGTAATGCCTATCCATAGAGCTTTAACTTTTGCATTGAGTCAGGAGATTTCAAATTGTAACTAAAAGATTTTCATCAAAGCCATGACAGCCCACTCACAGAAAATCATATCTTCAAATTCTTAGTGAATATCTTGCTAGAGATTCGATACCAACCAGAGATGTCTGCATGCAATTTTACTTAGAAAAATCTATGTTGGCGACAGTGCATGAGTCTTCGTTAATCATTCGCTGAGACAATAATCGCCACGTGTTTTTTGTGATTCTCTATGACCTTATGCGAACTATGTTCCTTTTGTCCCTGTGCATCGCCATGACCTTTTTTCATCAGGGAGAAATCATATTGAAGATCTTAATGTTTCCCCGAGATCACATTTATGTTAAATTTGTTTTAGTTGCTGAGACACAAGAGTCTTTCTCATCGAGATGCCCTTTTGTTCAATTCACTATTGCTATAGCCTTTTGATATCAGAGAGACATCTTGTAGATAGGTCTTTGTTTTACCAAAAGTCATTCTGAGTCACTATGACATCTTGCAGTCAGGGAGACGTTATGTAGATTACATTAAGTTTCACCGAATGACTTTATGCCTTGTGTATCACTGTGACATTATGATTCTCTTGCTAATATATCCTTCTACCTTATGAGTGTCACTATAGCATACCATCATCGGGGAGACCTCTTGTAGAAAACTTGATTCATACTAAAAGTCACCAACCATCTTCTGTATCGTTGAGACAAATCAGATCCTATGCTGACAAAGTCCTTTTGTGTTCGATCAGCAAGACATATCAAAGTCAGTGAGACCTCTTGTAGAGCACACCATGTCTTTCTAAAAGTCTTCATCCACTTATGTGTCGCTGAGACAATTCAAATCCAATAGCGACAAAAACCCCCATTGTGCTCCATCGGTGAGACCGAAGGTCACTCGCCGAGACCTCTCACCAAAAATCCTAGCTCTTACCGAAGAGACTACCTTTATATTTTTTCGGTTGGTATAGCAAATTGAATTCGCCAATACTTTCTTCGAAGCACAAACTCTTACCAAGATGCATACCTTTACATTTTCAGTTGGCAAGACAAGAAAACCTTGCCAAGACATTATATCGATAGCCATTAGTTTTACCAATAAGTCTCCATATGCATACGGTCAGTGAGACACAATTGAGTTCGCTGAGATACTAAAATGAATACTCCAAGTTTGGCCAAAGTGAATCTTTTAATGGGCCTGTCGGTGAGACCAAAAGAGTTCGCTATGACCATATAACGACGCCACAACTCTCGCTGATAGACTTCCACATGCACTAGTCAGGGAGACATTTCAAGTTCGATGAGACACTACCCTCATAACAAAACTCCTTCCGATAATTTCATCTTCCTTCGGTCAGTGAGACAATATGTCTTTGCTAAGACATCATTCTGATGGCTTTAACTTATACTGATATGAACTTTCTTGTGCCAGTCACCAAGACACAAAGTGCTCGATGAAACATGTCGATAGGGATTACTTATGCCAATGAAGCACCTCTTGAGTTATTCAGTGAGACCTGACTCATTCAGTAAGACCTCTCAGAGGTGAACACAACTCATGTCGATAGATCTTTCCACTGTCACCAAGACCACATGAATGTCATGTTGAAAGCTGCCCATATGTAATATCAAATCATTATGACATTAGAAATTTCTTACCAATAGGAAACACAGACATTTCAAAAATGGATTGGGGAGACCATCCATTCTCATGCCAATATGTTCTTTTTCTGTCACTAGAGACTGCATGAAGCTCTAACTGATTAGTACCAAAGAAATTAAGATTTTTAATGTAAACTATCCACAGAATGCCAAGACAAGTAAACCATATAGACAAATTTGTATCAAGATAAAGAATGAGAAAACAAACTAAAACTAAAAGGGATTTTGTCATCAAGGACAAACCATATGATCACAACTAAGATCCAACAGCTTCTACCATCACCATGTCAAAGGGAGATGGAAAAAGGTGTGATCAAAATCTTCATGTCACTTTGATAGGCTATTGAACAAATGTCAAATGATGAAGTTTGTTCCTCCTAAGTCCAAACTCCTAATAACCTCCAACTCAGCTAATTAAAGCTAATTCATCCCTTATTTGAAAAGAAAATAACACAGATTGATGCAATATTGCACATATGCCCTAGATGCTCCTGCATCAAACACCCGAGGTAGAACAAAAGTGATCTCATCCCTTTCCAAGAGGATATCCAAGACAAGTAACCTCAGTCTCAAATAACCATGAAGTATCCTCCATAGGTCTCCCAAACCATTTCACCAAATACTCCATGTATTGCTTCCTCCTTGTTCTCCCTTTCACCCGGTTACCAAGAATTGTCTCAATATTTTCATTCCCTAAAGTAGGTGTGAGTGCTTGAGGATGCTTAATTGTTGTAACTTCATCATTTTAACCTTCACGAAATATGGTCAGATCTAAAATATTAAAAATTGGAGAAAGATTAAGCTCATTGGGTAATTCTACCTCACATACATTATCAGAACCATACCTTTTTATAATCTTGCACAAGCCAATCCTCTTTATCTTGAGCTTGTTAAATGTACCCACTAGAAATATTTCCTTCCTTAGATGCACCATCACTTCATCTCCAACCTAAGACTCCTTGGGTCTCCTCTTCAAATCAACATTAGTATTATAAGAAGAATTCATTTTGTTGATATCTTTTCTCACCTCATCATGTAGGATTTTCATATGCTCTCCAAAATCCTTTGGATCTGCACTCTTTTTCACATATTTATCAATATTATTCTGGTCTGATACAACTCCTTGGTTGCTACCATATAAAATATAAAATGGTGACTTGCATATGCTTCTATTGGCCGAGTTGTTGTAGGAAAACTCAGGGTTGTGGTAGGATTAAGTCCCATCCTTTTGGTTTGTCTCCAACTAAGCATCTCAACAAATTTCCCAAACTCCTATTCACCACCTTCATTTGACCATCTGTTTGAGGATGGTATGCTATGAAAAAAATTAATTCAATGTTGAGATTCTTCCCGCAAATTCCTTCAGAAGTAGCCAACAAACTTGGTATCCCTATTAGAAACAATGCTCGTTGGAATTCCATGAAGCCTCACAACTTGAAAAAAAATCTACAACATTTACTGCATCAATATTAGTCTTATGATAGGGGATAAAATGTGCCATTTTAGAGAATCTATCTACCACAACAAAGATGGAATCATGTCCTCTTTGTGTCCTTGGAAAACTAAGAACAAAAGCCATACGTATGTTTTCCCATGGCCTCTCAGGTATGGTAGTGTTTGATACAAACCAATGTTCTGACTAACCCCCTTTTCTACTTGACACACCCTACAACCTTGCACATACTTCCTTACATCTTGCTGCAATTGAGAACAATAATACTTCTTTCCAACCAATGCAATAGTCTTACCAAAACCAAAGTGCCTTGCAAGTTCACCACTATGTTTCTCCTTAATTAAATTCAATCTCATGGAACTTCTAGGGATGCACAATTGATTACCTTTTAACATCATTCCCTCTTGGATTAAATAATCCAACCACTTGGTTCTATCTGCAAAAATAGGCTCTTTACAAGCCTTTCATGCCTCTCCAAAATCCAAATCTCCTTCATACATTTCATTGAGCTCATCAAAACCCACAACTTCAACCTGCATTTCAATGAACAAACATTACCTTCTACTCAAAGCATCAACAACCCTGTTAGACTTCCCACTTGTATGTTTCAAAAAAAATGTATAACTTTGTAAAAATACAACCCATTTCATGTGCCTTTGACTTAGCTTCCCTTGGCAACTCAAGTATTGGAGTGCTTGATGATCGGTAAAAAAAAAAATTATTTTGGAAAGAGATAATATCTCCATTTCTTAAGTGCTTGAATGATTACATAAAACTCTTGATCATAAACTGAATACAGTTTCTTTAACATCATTTAAATTCTCACTAAAATATGCAATAGGCTTACCTTCTTGGGTAAAAATAGCTCCAATAGCATTACACTTGCATCACAATCCACTTAGAACACCTTGCTGAAATCTAGAAGTACTAAAATAGGTTGCATTGTCACTTTACTCTTCAAAAAATTAAAGCTCTTCACTACCCCTATAGTCCACTTGAATTCCTTCTTATCACCCCTCATAGTTTTAGTTAGTGGTGCACATATGCTACTAAAACATTTGATGAACTTTCTATAAAAACTCGTTAAACAATGGAATGATCTCACCTATGTTACACTCCATGGCATTGGCCATTCTAGAATAACTCTCACCTTTTTTGAGTCCATCTTGATGCCTTCACTTGACACCACAAAACCAAAATACACCAATTCCTTCTTCACAAATATGCATTTATTAAGATTAATCAATAATTTCTCTTCTTTAAGCTTCTCAAAAACACACCTAATATGAATCAAATGCTTCTCTAGTGTTTTTTCTGAAAATAAGAATATCATCTAAGTAAACTATCACAAAATTTCCAAGAAACTCTTTCAAAACTTCATTCATGAGTCTCATAAGAGTATTGGGTGTGTTGATTAGCCCAAATGTCATGACCAACCACTTATACAAACCTTCCTTTGTCTTGAATTTTATCTTCCACTCATCTCCTTCATGTATCCTTATCTGGTGATACCCACTCTTCAAATAGATCTTGTTGAAATGTATTTCCCCACTCAAGCAATCCATGATATCATCCACTCTAGGTAATGGAAATATTTACTTTATTGTGATCTTATTTATAGGCCTAGAGTCCATTCCCATTCTCCACTCTCCTCCTTTATCTAGTGACAAAATAGTAGGCATTGCACATGGGCTCAAACTCTCTCTTATCAAACCTTCTTCAATAAATCAGTAACTTGTCTATATTTACCTCTTTATTCTCTGTAGGTGACATTCAATAGGATGCCTTGTTGGGTAAACTCACCCTTGGTATCAAATCAATTTGATGACTAAATTTTCTCTCTGGTGGGAGTCCTTCAAGCACATTATCTGAAACAATCATCTTGAACTCTTGCAGAAAAATGTGACAAGCATACATAGGGATGATATCACATAGAAACTCATTGTGATAATTCCAAACTTTAAATTTCACTTTGCATTGTTCACTTACTAACAATTTCTAATTATCTTGCACCCAAGAAATATAGTAAGGTTTTGGGTGTTTTATCCTCTCAAGCTTCAACTTTCTCACCATCTCATCAGACACAAGATTTTTTGTGCTTCCACTACCTACTATGATGTTACACACCTTTCCTTCACACTTGCACCTTATTTTGAACAAGTTCTTCCTTTCCACAACCTCATTGTCTTCATTCAGGAGTTCTCTCTTTGTCTTCAAAAACTCTCCATCTTCTACAACTTTTGATTGTGAGGAAGGAGCCTCCTCATTGACATTTGTTGCCCTTCTTTGATATTCTTGTCTCCTTCTTGGCTTCTCCTCTTCTTGTGGGAAATCATAGGTTCAATGTCCTTATTCTCCACATTTGTAACAAGTTCCTTTGAATGAGCCTCCACCATAACCATGAACTCTACCTCTGCCTCTGAATTTTTAGTCTCTTGAGCTTTTCCCTTCATCATATTTTATTGCTATGTTGTTTCCCTCTTCATTATTGGAGCTCTTTTCTAATTTTCTTCATTTTTGTAAGTTCCTCCTCGTACCTTGCCTCCATTCCCACTTCCTTTATGCTTGCTTTCAAACTTTTTATTTAACCTTTCCTCTATCTTCAATACTATTTGATAAGCATATTCCATCGCCACAACTCTAACAAGTGCCATCTCTTCTTGAATACTTGATCTTAATCCATTTATGTATCTTGTAACCTTTTCCTTGGTTGCTTCTAAATGTCCAATCCTTATAAGAATTCTATGAAATTCTTCAGTATACTCTTTAACAATTTTGCTTCCTTGTTTCAAACCTTACATCCTCTTGAGCAAATCCAACTCATAATCTACAAGAATAAATTACTTTTTAAAATTTTCCACCATTTTATCTCATTTAGTAATCTTATATTTTCCTCTTCTTCCCCTTTCTAATTGAACCTCTCACCACCATATTAAGGCATGTCCTTTTAGCCATGTCTCAGAAAATCTCACTTTATCTGGTTCTTCTACCTCTTCAAATTTGAAATACTCTTCAATCTCATTAAGCCAATCTACCAATTCCTCTAGATTCAAACTTACATTAAACATAGGCACATCCATTTTTGGTCTCTTCCTAATTTTGTTTTAAAAATCTCAACAATGGATCTCTTGCAATTGTTGCAACTTCTTCTCTCTATTTAGTGTTCAAACTAGCATCCTTCATGCTTTCATCTTTGTCATTACTTCCTAGGTCTCTCATTCTTGCAAATCCTCTCCTTATCTCATTTTGTATTCTTTCAACATGTCTTCTCAAGGCTCTAAAATCATCATCTCTAACAAAATTATCTCCTCTTCCTCTTCCTCTACCTCTACCACGATGGGATCCTATTCCATCCATTTACTTTTCAACACCCACAACACAATCTTGGTGTAACTTCCTCTCTTCGGCGGTCTGGTACACACTTAGGATCAATCTACTCTGATACCACTAATGTAGGGGACTGCTCTTATAGGTCTCATACTCATCACAACAACAAAGAACACTAAACGAGAATACAAGAGAGAACAATTTTTTTTTTTATTACTATAATAAAAATTTACATTACATTGCTACATTCGCCATCATATGGGCTTTCTTGACTTCAACAGTCGGCAATCTTTGAATCGAAGCTAATTCTCCTTCCCACTTCATGCCTTCCCAACTAGAATCTTCTCATACTTCCTCCCTAATATCCCCACTCTTTAGGTTCGATTTGAATTTTTTTCCTTCTTGAACTTCCATGACCTAGGGTTCCCTCCTTCATTCCATGTGTTTTCTCCCTTTTCTTCCTATCGACAAAATCTGCATTAAAGTTTAGTGTCCATTCATACCGTAGCCCTGACATCCACTTCCTTGCATCATTAGTGTCACCAAGATGGTTACATTAGTTCTACACCATCATTCATGCAACTGTCGACTCATGCAATTCACACCTGATTGGAATTAAACTTTGTCATCACAGCTTGCTATGTCTTCATTATGTCGAGGGGACACAAAAGCATCTCTCCCTAAAATGTGGGAGTTTCATCAATCAAGTCCCCACCAGGTCATTGAATAGACTCAAGCACAACTTGCTACAATACAAGAAGGTGTCCTTGATGAGGAAACATTCATCACCATGTGTCCTACTAACTCCATCATTCATCTTTATTGAAACTCTATCGGTCCCACCTTATCAGCATGTTAGAAAGATTCTTGAAATTGTCTAGCCGAGATTCCACTTTCTCTCTGATGAAATTCTTATCAGGATGTCGAAGAGACTCCCTTTTATGTTCCACTGAAATGTGTTTGTTCCATCGATGAAAGGTTTATCGGACCATCGAAGAGACTTACTTTTTTGTCGCACTAAAAATGATGTGTCTCTCTGATATGAGCATACCAACCTTGTGAACACCTTGACGGAGTATCGAAGGGACTTATTATGTTGTCCCGCTAACATTCACTAGTTAATATAATGTAGATCCTTCCTAACTATCCACTATTATTGCTTCTACCATCAACATGTCGAAGGGACATGGAACAAGGTGTCACCGAAATCTTTGTGTCACTTTGATAGGTTGTTGAATGAATGCCAAATGATGAAGTTTGTTCCTCCTAAGCCCAAACTCCTACTAACTTCCAAGTCAACTAATTGAAGCCAATTCAACCCTTATTCAAAAGGAAAACATGGATTGATGCAAGATTATATGTACGCCCTAGATGCTCCGGTATCAGATGTGGAACCCACACTCTAATATGCACTCAATAGATTCTTTACAATATATTTTTTTCTTAAAGCATCCAATTTTCTTAGCCCAATAATCTTCATAATGGGCATAAATTTTAGATTTCTCATTATTTCAACAAATAGTTAACATTTTCTAGTTTCATTTAATTTATCAAAAATAAATCTCCACATCTTATTAAAATATCTTAGACAAGTATACTTTGGAATCTTATCATGTTAGAATTTTGAATAAACATGAGACTTAGGATCAAACAACGAACAAAAACATCTTCCATGCAAGAGAGATACAAATGATAATCAATTATATCCTCAATAAGAAAAAATTATAAAATGAACCTCAAGATTCTATCATGGTATTAAAGCATGGATTCAATGAATCCCTTCTTGATTTTTTAGGGTTTTCTTCAACCAAGATTACAGGAAACAAATTTGGAAACTTCATTATTTTTTTTGTAAAATTTTCTAGTGCATTTTGACATAAAAAGGACTTCACTATTGTGCGCAAGAGGCCAAATAGATGAATTTTGAAATAAAATTTTCCTACTTCAGGTGATGAGAGTCTAAGATGTAAGTTTTTTTACTTGAGGGCTTGTATGGCCTACTATATAGACTTTAAAAAATAAAATTAAAAAATAGTGCTTAATATAGCATTTTCACTATATATAGTGGCCAATGCTATATTAAGCACCTGCTAGCAATGGTAAATGACCCGCCACAGCTTGCTAGCCACTAGCAGTTGTAGTGCCACCAACAACACAACTACCTCCTGCCACCTATTTGTCACTTTGTCAGTGGCGGGTTAGCAGAGCTTTTTTAAAACCACAAGACAACCCCAAGGTCACTTGGGAGACCAACACCCAACCCCTCAAGGCTAATTTTTTTACAAAATAAGTATAATTGGGAAAAGGGTATGTACAGGATCATGATGGGCCAAAAAGTGGCAATATTATGGGTATTTGTAGGGTATGTGGTTGATGACTTTTTTTCATCCAAAATTGATGAAATGAAAAGGGTTTTTAGAGGAGATTCTCATCTTTCCACCAATATAAATTATTCTTTAATTTGAATTTAATAAATTATTATTATTTATTTTCTATTAGAATTATGACTAAAGTCCTTATCAATAGGCTGATTGAAAAACATCTATAACTTTCAAACGGTATCACTTTTTTTGAATCAAAACATACATTGTATGCTTCACATACTATAGGATTAAAAAGAAAATTAAATTTCATGAATTTTTGACCAAGTTAAGGGTGGCATATAGGTTTTTATATTTTTAAAATTTTTAATGAAAAAATAATAATTAATTACTTAGAAAAAATTACAAAAAAATATGCATCACATCTGGACATGAGTCCTCTACTCATATATAAAATCTTATAAAAAAATATTATCATTTTATTATGGTTAGGTTGGTCAGACAGACACCTACTTCTTATTTTTCCCCTAAAATTTAAGTACTATTGCATTGAAATTTCAAAATTTCACCAAATGGATTTTATTTATTTTTAAATAAACCTAGCAGTTTAGAAACTACATTCAATTTTCTACAGATTCTATTCTTACATATTTTTGAAATAATATAGATAACTTATTCAAATTTTTACATCAAGTTGCCTAACACTGATTTTTCTAATTTTTTTGCCACTTAAGGGCCTATTTTTTCCATGATGATCCTGCATATACCCAAAATTGTAATACCTTTTTGCTCAGGTATCAAAATTGAGCAAATGAGAAGTTGTCAGAAAGCTAGTTCCAAGAACTATCCAATGGTGCTAGTTTCTTTCTTAGATTTTTTTGCTAGTGCATTTTATCACTTGTAAAAGTTATATGTGTTGTTTTTACTCTCAAGCTCACAATTTTTGCCCTGTTTCTCCATTTTTCACGATTCGAACAATGTTGGAATGATCTTTCAAAGCTCTTCATAGTCATCCATGTAGTTTTTTTAGATTTTATCCAAGTATATTTTAATCATTTTTTTTTACATTCTGGTAACTTAATTGGATGTTTTAGCTCTTAAAAACTTCTTTTTTGTGTGGGATGACTTGTTTTAGGCTATTTTATATGTCTTTCTAGTTTTTTATCCTATTTGGGAATTTTGAACATCTTTTGCATGTGATTTCTCTTTTATAGATGCACTTAGATAAAGTGTCATTCTGGTGTATGCTTTTTTGGGGATTTCACATATCTTATTGTTCCTATTTCACTCACACTATGTTTTTAAAGTGTCATGTATGGGTTGTGAGCTTCTTTGTTTCACCATCACACCTTTGTCGACTGATTGTTCCTTCCACAATAACATTGAATCTCAGTGATTCTTTCCCCATGAATGTGGTCTTGTTTACACACCTTATTTGTTTGCAAGTACTTTTATGTTCACATTCAAATGTTATTTGTTCTTCATGCACTTCTTGGTGACACATAGTTTTAGTGGACCTACCATGGCTCTCCCTTTCTACATCATAGGGGGTTTCTACTATTGGTGCTAACGCTTCCTTGGTTTTCATTTTTGGAGTGATCTATGTATCTATTTATTGTTCCTATGTACTAGGTGGATGCAACGAATCATTACCCATGTATTTCAATGATATGTAGAATTTACTATATGGACACTCTTGCATTCCCATTTATGGAGGTAACCTTTTTTTCTCACTTCATTAGTGTTCTTTAGAATATTGGTACTTGTGCCATTTGTATATTTGAGTTCTAGATGTTTCCCTTTGTTTTCCATCTGATTTGAGTAGTATCATTGGAGCCACTCATGTAGATTCTTATTTTCTTGATCCTGATCATCATTTATTTTAGAAGAACTTTTTCATTTTATCACTATATTAGTTATTATTTGATAGTTTTCTATAGCTTCTTTATGCTTTAGCGATGTTATTCATGTTCCTATTCTTTTCAGGACATTGTTTTTGGAGATTTTTTAGTCCTTCATTCACCTTTCTCCCTTTTGGAGAGGATTTTTACCATGAGGTTTTCTCATTTTTTCTTTATTTTTGAGAGATTTGATTTTTTGTACATGTGTACCTCATTAGGTCTTGTTTTTTGGGACCCATCATTCATTTTTTTTTTTTGCATTATATTTTTAGGGTTTTTAGCTACTCTCTAAGTTCATCTGAAGGAGGGTGTTAGAGTAAAGATGCATTATCTAATAATTAATTAAAATAATTCATTTCATGCACTTAAGCTAAACTTGAGAGTTGTTTTATATTAAATAAAGTGAGCTTTCATTAGATCATTTTGTCTCATCACAGAGGATGATGACACTTGCTATGATCTAATCCCTTTATCATTTAGCATTTCTCTTATAAATCATTTAGGGTTTCTCCTATAAATCATTCACCCTCTTTGTATTATATATAGATCTCCATGAAGACTCATGAGGTTCATTTTGTAAGATTTTCTTATTGAGGATATAACATATTATTATTTACAAATCTCTTTATGTGGAAGGTGTTTTTTTCTTGTTTGATCTTGTGTCTCATGTTTATTCACATTTCTATCATATCAACTGATGAGTTGTAGAATTGGCTAGTTTCCTATTGCTATTTCGTATTTTTATCTTTACTTTCTACTAAAATTTAAGACATTACCAAGACCTTTCAGATAAATTGAAGTATTTTAAAGCATTTAAAATGGAAACTTGTATGTTAATATGTGTATGCATTATTTATGAATGTCTATGAAGTTTAGTAATATTTTATGTTTAAATTATGGTTTTCAACAATGAGAATGTGTTAGTAAATAAGACTAATATTTGTAGTAAGATACATGTCAACTCACATCAATTGGATTTCCAACCTGTAGCATAAGTATTATAGTTTGTTGCAAAAAAGGAGTTAACTTACTACAATGTGACCACTTTTAGAAGAAGAAAGATGGTCATTTAATGATCAGATCATGAATTATTGAGCATTACTTTTATCTTTCAATAAGACTAGGAGAAGAAGTTTATTCTCAATGGGACTATAAATTATAATAGATTTATTTTGTTGATTGTGTTTTATGTTATAAACAATTAAACTTGTTGGGCATAGAGTCCTTGTTTGAATCTCATACTCCTATGTCGGTAGATATTACTTTATGTTTTAAAACACAGTCCTCTTCCTATTCTTGAGGAATAGTTAACATATGTTCTTAGTTTGCTTTTACTTCATAAATAATTGGACTCCCTCATGGACCCCATATAATGGGGTACCCTATTGAGGAAAAAATATAGTGGAGAAGAAGAAGATCATATGTGTATTATTGAATAATATTTTCTAAGATTTCTTATTATATTTTGTGTAATAGTTATGTATTTAGAATGAAATAAAAAGGAAGTTCTTTGATAATATTTTTTATTGAGTAAGTGAGTGATTAACAAGATCTTGTGGAAGCAGAAACTCAAGCAAGGGCCACTTGAGGTACTGCTAAGGCACTTCAATTTAGATTGCTAGATTAGATTATGCATTGTGAGATTAATTGATAGTTTCTAGTTTATGTGATTATGAGTAAATGTATTATAATTTCTGAATTATAATATGTAGATTGATATTATGTTTCATACTCTGAAGGTTAACTAAGTTAGGATATATTGCAATATAACAGTTAATTGGTTATAGTCTTAAGCATTAGGTACTCATAGCAATAAGTATTTATTTGTATTCTTTTAATCTATTATGAGAAGTAGTAGTTTATTTTGATTAAAATATTTTATAGTATTTACATGTGTTTCTTAACCTATAATCAATCGATGTAGGATGTCTGGAATCTATGAATGCATATGTTTTGTCAGCACTATCTGAAATTTATGATCCCCTAGTTGATGGTTTAATGGAAGCCCTCTCTTGAGTGATGAAGTATTTATTCTAGGAATCCTTAAGTTCACTAAGCTATATGTATAATCATTAGCACTAGTTAATTAATCATTAGAGATAGCTCAAAATTTTGGCATCATTGTTGACGATGGTGCTAAATTTAGGATTATTTTGTATATTTTAAATTCTTTCCAAGCTTTAATAGAATAGAAAAAATTATTTGAGTGTTAGGATAAATAGGTATTTAGGAATCAATAGAAAAATAATTTACTAACAATGTGTAGGAACCATTGATTAAAAAAGTTAGAACCATTGCATGCGATGTTTTAGTTCCTGATAACTAACCAAAAAAGTGTTGTTGCTCTAAAGAACATACCTCCTTCAACATTTCACATTTTCTATGGACTGGCTACGGAGGATCTAGACACCTTTATTTTTTAGTTTGATGTGTTGTGTCGAAGCTATGACTATACCATAGATGAACATCAACTCAAATTGTTTCCAAACACACTAAAGGATGTTGCCTTGTGTTATTTCATGGGGTTGGGAAAGAATGTTGTTCCCAACTAGGAGATAATGAAGACAAAATTCTTGGAGAAATACCAAGCTTATTATAGAGGCATAGATAGAAAGAGGGATGACATCTTTAGAATATCATAGAGAGAATATGAGACATTGGAAGATTATGTTGAGAGGTTTCAATTTTGTCTCAAGAAATCACATAAAATTAGACTCTTTGTTGAATCCTTAAAATTGGTTATTTTAAGGGGAGTCCATGAAGATTGTATAGGTGCTTTAAATATCATAGGAGAAGGAGATGTCTCTCAACTAGCTTTTGATGAGATTTGCAAGGTATGCAGGAACTACCCTAGATCATTGATCAAAAAAACTAGGGGTGACAAAATCTCTTCTCTCACCAAGACATCTACCATAGTTTCAAGGGTAGAACTTAGTAATCTCCTATCCAATATGAAGAAGGACATCATTAGCCACTTGGATAACCAATTAGATACCATCCATATCAAAAATAAGTAGGAAGAAGTAGAGGCAACCCTAACAGAGTTCTATCCACACTATCGCTAGAAGAGAGTCAATTACAAATGCAAAAATTTGACTAGCATCTTTGAGGAAAACCAAGGGAAGTAAGAGTTTCATGCCATGGAGGATGAAGAAATATAATTTTTTTACATTTCTCAATGTAATACATATAAACCAAGATAAGGTATGCCTCAAGACCCCTTGACCTACAATATGTCATTTTTAGGTAGTATTTCAAACTTTTCAAATTGGAACCCTTAGCCTTGGACTAATGTACAAAAACCACCATGGACAATGACCCAAGCCTTTAATTATACTAAAAAAAAATAAGGGATGTGACCACCAAAACATTACCAAGCTCTAAACTATAATCCCCAATGGTCACCCTAGCAAAACTAATGGCCATCATAGTGGCACAGAGGTCAATAATAGAAAAACCAAAACACAAACTGCCTACAACCACAACAACCCTTATAGCCACAACCACCTACCATAATGCCAAATCAAGCCATGGTTTTACAATCATAACCAAGAGGACCTCAAATTCTAGCACAAATTTCACCTAACCCCAATAATAAGCATGTTCAATAGGCTTATACTAATGAAAATATCCAATACCTAACATATGGGGTTGAGGTGAGTGATTTCCACCTCCGTTCATGAAAAATGCTACCTGGGAATTCATTTCCTCACATCACAAATATGAGAGATGACGAACTCCTAGCAAAAATAATGAGAAAACAACCCAAGGAACCTAAAAAATTAGGTTAAACCAACAAACATAAGTCCAAAACTACCATTCCCTAAAAGATTAACCATACAAAAAGCATTGTTCGGAAGCTAAATCTGACCTACTAGGACAACTCAAAAATGTTTACTTAAAAATAAATTTGGAAATGAAATTAAGGAAGTGCCAATATATGCAAAGGCCATGAGAGATTTATGCCTTAAGAAGCTAGGTAGAAAACATAAGGACCCTCAGACTGTGCATGTTTTAGGATAGCTTGTTGATGTCATGGTAGGAAATATAGTTGTCCCTAAATATGAAAACCTTTGGATCCATGTAGTATATGTTCAAATCAATTGAAATCTTATCAAAAAAACCTTAATTGACCTAGGAGCAGCCACAAATGTAATGAAAAAGGAAACCATGAAGCAACTACAATTAATCGAGCTCTGACCTACACCTACTATTTTACAATTAGAAGATAGGTCAACGATAAAACTAGAGGGAATTATGGAAGGCTTGGTTATCACATTGAACTCATGGGAATACCCTACTGACTTTATGGTGTTACAACCTAAAGCAAACCTTAAAAACTACCCCTTAATCCTTGAGAGACCTTGGTTGGCCACTTTCAATGCATTTATTAGTTGTAGTTCTAGAAATATGATAATTTACAATGAAAATATGACAAAAAACTAGTCCTTTACCCACCTACCCAACAACATATAGATTTGGACCAAACTATATGGCCTACCCTAGATGAGGATGATCAATATTGACTGCAAACACTAATGACAATTGAGCATATTCCTTTGTTGGAAACCCAAGATGAAGATGAACTACTTGAAAACATTATACAAAAATCCTATGGTAGGGACCCACAACAATACAATTATCTAATATGCTTGCATGACCCTTTGCAAAACATAATCCATGCCAATACATCTAAATATATTTCTTCTATTTTTCATACATTACTACCCCATAACTATAACCCTAATTTAGCAAGCCTTAACATTACCTTTTTTAAGACATTAGCCTTGACCATCAAAATTACACTGGGTAGGACATTAAATTTCAACAATTAATTAATGTTTGCACAATAGTCTTGATTGTTAACCATGTTGCAAACACATTCAACCACATTCACATGGCATCATGACATGAAAGGAATAGATCCCAACCTATGCATAAATATAATTTTCATTAATGAAGGTTACAAACTGATGAGGTTGCCTCAGAGAAGGATGAATGGTGTATTCATAGATGGAGGGTTCAGAAAGAACAGCCCAAACTATGTAGCTTAGAGTCAATACAGTGGAAATAACACAAGAAAGTATTCTGCAAATATGAATCTTTATTGAATTGGAAATCTTGAATGCATAATATGCCTCATGGGTGAATAACTAGGGCTCACAGGTCTACCACAAGGGCATTCAATATTACAACTAGCCAAAGGCCTTATTATAGTCCCTCAAAGGGATAATGTGAACTTTTATCTATCGAGCAACCTCTAACTACTAATGGTTAACTCATCACTAATGATTTCCAAATGATTAAAAATGTTTTTCAATATGTTTCTCCATCTCCAGAAAAGGTCTACATTGGCCACAAGGGTTTACAAAACCTAATGAATGATCACACATGAAGGTTGGCCTTAAAACATAAAAAGATAATCCTTCACAAAATGAAATGAATTGTGAATCTCCAAGATAGATCCCATTGGACCCAACATGCTTGTAGGATGTCCCATTAAGCTCCACAAATTCTAGAATAGGTTTGCACTAAGAAATCTGGACCAGGTTGGCCCCAAATGCTTTGACTATGATTTATAGTGAAATTTTGAGAGCGTTAACTTTTGGTAGACAATTGCAACTGATATGAAATCTAGATATGTTGTAGATGGCCTCATGTAGATGTTATATCCTACTCTATAAGCTAAGAAATGCAGAATGAAACATGCAAAAACTAACACTGAATTAAATGCAAGAAAAGAAATAGTTTTGGTTGATACAGGATTGCTTTACAACCAAGAATGCTCCTACATCAGACACTTGGGGTTGGAAGAAACGTGAGTCCCTCACTTTCCAGGGCTAAGAGGAAAGCCAAGAAAATGGACACCTTAGCCTAAGAAGTCCATGATGAATCATTCATTGGTGTGCCTTTCCACTTCACCAAATATTCTTTGTACTGCTTGTTCCTAGTGCTTGTTCTAGTTCTGGTATCCAAAATATGCTCAATCTTCTCTGGTGGTTGATGTGGTAACTGCTCCCACAATCCAACTTCCTTGAAACTTCCACTTGATTGTCCCTCATGTTACTCATATATATCTACAATATTGAAAATAGGTGATATACCTAATGTCTCTAGTAGATCCACTTCATATGCATTTCTAGAATCAAAATTCCTTAGAATATAACAAGGTCCAAACTTCCTCATCTTCAGCTTATTGTATGTTCCCACTGGAAATCTCTCCTTTCTCGGATATACCATCACTTCATCTCCAATATCAAACTCTTTATGTCTCCTTTTCTCATCTACCTTCTCCGTGTACTTATTATTCATGTCCTCCAAATTCTTTTTCTTTTGCACTCCTCTTGTTCTCCATACTGATATCTCTTAGTTTTGTAACTCCTCTAAGATGTACTCTTGTCACAATCTCAAATGGTGTCTTCCTTGTACTTCGGTTTACTAAATTATTATATGCAAATTCTGCTTGTGGTAGAACTATGTCCTAATTTTATGCCTTCTCACCAACCAAACATCTTAACAAGTTACCTAAACTTCTATTTACTACCATTTTTTTCATCTGTCTATGGGTTATATGTTGAAATAAACTTTATGTCTATCTTCATCTTCTTCCATATGTCCTCCAAATGTATCCAATGAATTTAGTTTCCCTATCTGAAACTATACTCTCAGGTAATCCATGCAATCTCACAATCTCTTTGAAAAATAAGTCAGCAACATGCACATCATCATTAGTCTTCTTGCAAGGAATGAAATGTGTCATTTTGGAAAATATGTCCACTACTACCATTATAGAATCATATCCTCTTTGTGTTCTTTGAAATCCCAATATGAAATCCATGCTTATATCTTCCCAAGGTCTCTTTAGTATTGTTAAAGGTTTGTATAATCTAGTATTCTGACTACTCCCTTTTTCAACTTGACAATTTTTGTAACTCTGAACATACTTCCTAACATCCTTATATATCTGTGGCCAAAAATAGTGTTCACTCACCAAATCTATTGTCTTGTCCACTCCAAAATGTCTTGCTAGTCCTCCACTATGCTTTTCCTTGATTAGATACTCCCTTATTTAACTAGTCAAAATGCACAACCAATTTCCTTTGAACAACATGTCCCTAAATGAAGTAGTCCAATGATTGGCTCTAGTTTGTTACTACTAGTACCTTATTTTCTCTCCAAAATTCATCAAAATTTTCATCATCCTCATACATTTGCTTCAATTCTTCAAAACCCAATACTTCTATCCTCATCTATGTTAGAAAATTCCTTCTCCTACTTAATTCATCTGCAACCTTGTTTGACTTGTCACTCCTATTCTTCAACACGAATGTATAACCATGAAAGAACTCAACCCATCTCATATGACTATGATTCAACCTTCCTTGACTATTCAAATATTGCAAAGCTTGATGGTTAGTGTACAACACAAATTCCTTAGGAAACAAGTAATGTCTCCACTTCTTCAATGCTTGAATTATGGTATAGAATTCCCAATCATAAGATGAATATTTTCTTCTAGAATCATTCAACTTCTCATTAAAATAAGCTATATGCCTCCCTTCTTGACTTGGAAATACTCCTATTTCATTTCCATTTGCATCACAATCAACTTGAATTCTTTTTCAAAATCAGGTAATGCTAACATTGACTGTTCTATCACCTTTTACTTCAACAATTCAAAAAATTATTTATACTTTGGATGTCCACTTAACGTCATTATCTCCTCTCATTGTCTTTGTCATAGGTGTGAAAAACTATTTTTTTTTATGAACTTATGGTAGAAACTAGCTAATCCATGGAATGATCTCACCTCTACAATATTCACCAGTGTAGGCCACTCAATAATTGCTCCTACTTTCTCATGGTCCATCTTCAATCCTTTAGTAGAAATAACAAAACCCAAGTACACCAACTCACTCTTCATAAAGCTACACTTCTTGACATTATTTATCAACTTGTCTTCTCTCAACCTCAATAATACTTGTCTGATGTGTCACAAATGTTCTCCTCTTATCTTACTAAAAATCAAAATATTGTCCAAGTAAACAATGAAAAAATTGCCCAAGAATTTCTTTAGTACCTCATTTATCAACCTCATGAAAGTTCTTGGTGTATTGTTCAATCCAAAAGGTATTAATAATCACTCATACAATCCTTCATTAGTCTTAAATGTAGTCTTCCATTCATCTCTTTCTCTGATTCTGATCTAATGATAGCCACTCTTTAGGTCAATCTTTGTGAAATAATTTGCTCCATTCAAACATTCCATAATGTCATCCATACTTGTAAATGTGAATCTATACTTAATAGTGATCCTATTGATTTCTCTTAAGTCTATATGCATTCTACAACCTCCATCTTTCTTTGGTGCAAGTACAATAGGTACCACACATAGGCTTAAACTTTTGTTGATCAATCCTTCAACAACTCTTGTATCTCTTGGTTCAATTTTGTATGCTTTGTTGGTGTCATTCTATGTGCTACCTCGTTTGGAAAACTTTCTCTTGGCATAATATGTATATGATGACTGATACTATGGACTGGAGGTAATCCATCTTGTACATTCTCTAGTATGATATCAACATACTCTATCAAAATTTCTACTATTTCTATCTATCATGTATCTTCATCCTTTTCCATTTCCAAATTACCACCCATCCTTGGAATCAATGAAAAAAAATATTCCCATGCCTCAATCCATCCAAAAATTTCGTTCCATCTATAAGACATAGTCTAGTAGTGCTACAAACTTCACACTTGTCCTCTTCCTCTAAAGGTATCAACTTAATTATCATTCCATTCGAAGTCACAGTATAATTATTCCTTATTCCACCATGAATTTCTTTCTTATCATATTGCCATGGTCTTCCTAACAATAAATAACATGCATCCATAGGCATAATATCACACAATACTTCATCTCTATATGAACCAATATGAAATTTCACTAAACATTTCTCATTCACCAATATCTTATGCTCATCCTGAATCCATGTTATGTTATAGGGGTTTGGGTGTTTGAATCTCTTCAAATTTAACTTGATTACCATCTTTTCCAAAACTAGATTATCAATGCTACCACTATCAATGATAACTTTACATACCTTTGGGTGAAGCCACATAAGTGGTTTACACTTTTGAAGAGGAAGGGAATTTTGAATTTTTCCCACTCTTCATATCAAATGGGTTCGGCCGAACCCTATGGTTCGACCGAACCATTAAAATGGTTCAGTCGAACCATAGGGTTCGGCCGAACCCATGGTTCAGCTAAACCAATCACTGGCCCATTAAAAAAACAATATTTAAGTGGGTTCAGCCGAACCTAGGTTCGACCAAACCCCTTGAATATGACAAAAAGAAAAAAAATGCTTTCACTTTCACATTTTTACTATGATTACCAGTCAGTCACTATCTCCCTATGCGTGGCAAACATCAACTGAACGGTGACCCAACAAAGTTTTTCTCATTAGTGAAAGCAAATTTCGGGTCCTCTCTTCAAACTTCATCATTCCAATTCGCATATTGACCACTATTGAGCATGAGGTATTTAAAATTCCATTTTTTTAGAGTTCAAAATGCATGTATTTGTTTAATTTCGAAACCCTATATGCAATTTTTTTAAAATTTGTTGAATTCAAATTGCACTTGTTTGAAAGTTTTTAAAGCATTTTTAATATAGTATTTTTCTTCCCCGTTTTGCATAATCCAAGGGTTTGAGTAAGGAAAAACGAGTTTCCTCCGAAAGTTAGTGCAAAAAAACATTATAATGGCTCTCAACATAGTCTAAAAAATGGAGATAAATACATTCCTAAAAACTAGAAGTGTAGGGTCAAGGTCACAAAATAATTTTAAAACTACAAATTTAGGGTCAAACTTGTAGATGAAAATGCAAATTTCATACATGTAGGAGTGAACAATAAAAGTCATAGCTTGATTTGTTAAGGTGTTATAATATTAAATCTTATAAAAAATCAAGAATCATATCATTGATTACATACATTACAATAAAATATCTCCATATAACAAATGAAGCTAAAAACCCTAATCTTCTTTGTGAATTCTATAGTGTGTTTGCTACATGAGTAATTTTTTTTATGAAAACCATGTTTAGGAATGAAAATATCCAATCCCTTATGCTTCTAAACTAAATTTTGCAATGCTTATGGTTCTTTTGGCCTTATAGATTCTTGAATCATTTTATAATATAAAACCTACATATAACCTACTTTGGCTCTAATAATTGTAAACCCTTTAGGAATTCTAAATTGTTGCATCTTGTCTTGATTTTCCCACCATTGTTATTCCTTTTGAAATTTTACAAATTAGGCAAAGAATCCTTGCACTTATATAGAGGATCCTTATGTATGTTCTTAAAATTATTAAAGGTTAAATGACTTAATCTAAAATAAAGGCATATACGGATCTCTTGCAATTGTAACCTCTTTACTAGTGTTCAAACATATTTGATACCTTGATGGCATGACATAGATGATGTTGCTTGATATTGCTTTATCCATGGATACCCAAATAAAATATGAGATACATCTAAAGAAGAAAGAATATGACATAGAATAAGAACTTCCCTCATCTTTTAGACCAAAAAATTAAGGTAAAATAATGTATCCTATAGTTTCAATCAACATATCATTAGTCAATTTTAAATAAACCCTCAAATATGCATATGCTTGTTGATAAAATGATGATAAAACAAAAATTATTCAATGCATACATTTTATTGGTGAGTAGATCAATAAACACACCCTTACATGGTTCATGATCCACACAAAACCAAATGACCATTATAATTATTTGGTAATATCTCACAATGTGAAAAAGGTGTCAAAAAAATTAGCATACCTAAATCGTAAATTGACTTGTCATAAAGTGGGTGGGTAGCTTAGTGGTGGAGATTTGCATCCTAACTAGTTCATGGAAATTTCAACATGAGGAGAATTAATAGTAAAATAATAATATCTTTTGACAACATAGGCATCCAAGTACTCATTCCAAGATTGTTGAAGATACAACATTAATACATTAGGATTTCAATTAAATATCACACTTTCCTATAAAAAAATCCCAATTGATCTATCTTTTGGTAGTGCATTTAGTTTGATATATTTTTCTTCCCCATACTTACAAGATTCCTTTATTATCGAAGCTTATTTACTCTAGTATGTTATCCTTGGTTCTCATATGAACTATATATATATAATTCAATCAAGATCCTCTTATCATTACAAATTTAAACTTAGCTTATTTTTTCTCCCAATTTCTTCTTAATGAACATATGGTCTTTCTTCCTCTATTAGCCTACTCATGCACCATCACCAACCATGAATGAATCTCCATGAAGCTAAATACCCATTTGTACTTGGTTGGTGTAAGTTGGGATTAGTGTTCCATTCACTTAAAATCTTATCTTTAATGTTGTTTTTTTCTAAATTCTTTCTAAAGGGCATAAATTACAGTCTAGAGCTTTGATTTTAATATTTTCTTAAAATTAAAAATATTAATGAGCTTGATGCATTAAGCTAAAAAATATCAATTTGGACACCATTAAAACCCTCGAGAGACTCTCACAAAGTGAAAATGAGCTCCAAAATTTTATAGTGTGATATGTGAGAAAAAATGAAAAGGTAAGCAATGGGCTCAAGATATTATTATAATAAAATTAAATAAGGAGATCGTGATGATTATTGTACTAGGAGTTACATTGGGAAGAGTGGAGCATCTTTTCATAATAGATGAGACTTATTGTAGTTGACATCTTCATCATAAAGCACTAGTATTGGGAGTGGTTACTATCAAGGTTATGGGATTTAAGGTCCTATATCATTAGTTCGTTTATATTTTGTGTACATGTTCCAATGCATAGTGGGGCATGGGTTCTTTTCTTGTGGACCATGATTTTTTTCCACTCATTACATAAATTAATTGATCATTTCTTGTTTCCCTTGCTCTATATATAATTTAATGTATGACATAAGGTTTAAATAGTGTTATGTAGAAATAGCCAAAACATTAGACTAAAGAAGATTGAGTGGATTGGATTGTTATAATCTTGTTATGAATATTAATAAAAGTTTCATATCTCTTTAGTAGTGGGATTTTTTGAAAGGGTTTCTCCATATTATAATTCTAGTGTTCATGAGGTTTGAATATTTATTTATTTTCTCCACTATTTCATTAATATTATTTGGTATATTGTATGTTTGATTAGACTTAAAGTGCCTCACCATTAGTTGATACTCCTACTATATATATTTACCTTGTTTGCAATAGTTTAGTCCATGTCAATAGTTGATTTGCACCCTTAATAACTTGGTGGGAATATCAAGTATTTTTTATTAAATATAATCAATAATCATTGTAAAAGAAATTTTAAATCAACTATTAGTCTAGAATGATTATTTGAGTGTTAGATAAACCATTTAAATTTAACCTTCATAATATTACTCTAAATATGTAGTTTTACCAACAAAATGAATGATATTTATGTCTATTACATGACAATTACAAAATCATGACTATAATTCTTTAAATTATACTCATAATCTAATTTAATACTCATAAGATATTAAATCATTGTTTTTCTCAAGAGACGTGTAATTAAATATCAAGAATATTCTTTAGTTTATTAGTCCACAAAATAATTTTAATATAGTCCATAACATTCAATTTTAAAATTCATAGAGTTGTTGGGATATTATCATATCACTAGCTATGGAAAAATTTAGGAAAGGGTGGGATATTACACTGCCCCCTATATTTGTGTGTTTTAGAGAAAATTAGCATGGAAGGTTTGCATTTCTCACAAATAAGAAAAAATCCTGAGAATAATGTACAATATTCTACTATATGTTTTCATATTGTTGAGTTATGCCTTGCAAATTAAATGTGTATCTTTTCCTCTACAACAGTCCATTTATACATAGAACTATGGATTAATGGTTTTATTATATTATGATTGAATTATGCCTCATGTTGGAAATTCCTCTATCTCTTCTTTGCTAAAATACTTTGGAACTAATAGGATTCAATTGTGTTTTATGACATAGGTCTATATTACCACAATGATGTATGTATAGGTGTACATTTTAACTTGGTTAGCTTTCCTAGCAAGTTCTTCATTACAACAATCACTCCACCTTGTCACTCAATCAAGCCCACTAGAACATATATTGGAATTTAACCTCTTTCATACTAAAAGAAAAAGTAATCATTAATTATATTTAATTCACCATATAATTTGATCTAAGTAATGCATTTTATAAGATCTAATTGGTGTATTTACAAAAACTATTTTGTGTTTTGGGCATAGGTGGTCCTAGAAAATATGCATAAATAATAAGATAGACTATGGATTATCTTTTAAATATTGTTCACGGTTTTTCATGTCATATTTTTATAGGAGGTCCTCATAATTGGTATTCTTGTATGGTATTAGAGCCAAGCTAGGTGCATTTGACACCTATGTTGTGGCTCAAGGGAGTGTGTTGGAGAAATGATACACACCTAAGTCATAAAAAGACTCATCACAATGTGAGTCATTAGCTCAATAGTAGAGCACATCCTAACACCAAATGGGAGGTCTAAGTTTGAATACTAGTTAGTCCATAGAAATTTCTATAAAGTCAATCACTAGTACATAAGAAGAAGAATAAAGTACCCTTATAATTTTTTATTAATGCCAACAAATTATCATTCCTCCACATACATAGGTGAATCAATGATTTCAAGCTGGAATCAACATGTATATGTACCTCAATCTCATGACCCTCTCATATAAAACCATTTTACTAGATTTATTTAGTGTAAAATATTTAAATTTTCATTAGGAGGAACAATTGAAGGATTGACCCCAATATTAACCCCCTCAACCTAATTTTTTTTTTTATGAATCAAATCCTTAATCAATTATTCCTTAATCCCATAAAATGTGTTAGCAGAGTATATAATTACAATTAACTCTACAATTTAATAACAAAATTCTTTCTCATTATATCTTTTTTGGGAATAACTTTAGATTTATCTAATGGCCTAATAGGAGGAAGTGTAATCATGCAAGCACTAAGTAAAATTTTTGGCTTTTATTTTACAAAGGAAAAATTTGGAGGCTTTAGAGTCATAATTATATTAGAAAAATTTATAATGTATAGTTTGTACAATGGTCATTTCCATTATTTTTTTACTATCCTTTTGGAAATAATTTTTTCTTTTCAAATTTACAAGGGTAGGATGATGTAGATGAAGCATTAGAAGATCCATAATTAAGTGTGGTAGCCTCTAACAACTTTAGTTCTTAACATTCATCTCCTTGCATACAAATGTTAATAATGTATATACTTTGTCGATCCTTGTTTACAGTCAAAAAATCTAAAATAATAAACTTCAATCTAACATTCCCAATATTTGCATTGGCCAATTTCAATATTAAAAAATAGACCCAAATGGAAGATAATACTATTAAATTTCATGGGAAGAAATTAGCCAATAACTTATCATCATACACAAAATCCAAATATGTAGCACTAAAGAACCTTGAATGTGTCATGGGATCTCCTTTAACATTGTGCATCTCAAATCTAGGATCCAAGAATCCAACAAAAAATGGATAATATGGAAATTTTTTAATAGAAATTGAATTGTGTTTGATTTTTTATATGTATGTATTTTTTGTTTCCATTAGGTAAGGAATCAACATTACTTTTCATCTCAACAAGCCTTTAAACATTAATGTCAAGGGTAGATAGAGGCACACTAGGATTAAGGACATGAATGAAAGTGGCAAGATGAGAAATGGAAGGTGGTGTATAAATTTTTCGTGACATAATAAATGTGTGTGGAGTGACAAAGACTTGCGTAGGAATATCACAGTGAGGGGAACATGGGAAGTGTAAACAAAACTAATGAGAACTAATGTGGAGACAAGAGAACTATGTGCATCATAATAAGTAAGCATGAGATGAGATATAGGAAAAAGGAGAGGATAAATTTGGGGAGATTTGGTGGAAGGAGAAATAAACTGCATAAGATAGATAGGAGTAAAACAATAAGGAGGAATACATGAAGAAGTTGGGATGGAGGGAAAATGGCACATCACTCAAAGGGATTGTTGAGCTTATCCTTTTACCTATTTAACTTTAAGTACTTTCTTTACACATGGCTTATTAATCAACATAGTATATGAAGGAGATCAATCATTATACTAGGATTAATATTACTAGCCAAATTTGCAAGATCCAAAGAAAGGTTGTGTGCATCAAAGCTATATCTTGATTACCATTTTCTCAACAAGGGCCTCATGGTCAAATGATTCTTCTCCATTATGATAAATTTAGTATCATGCATATTCCCAATCATACCAATTTTAGCTTGATTCACAACCATGGTGGGATTGAACTATGACTTCTTATAGTTAGGAAAAGAGGATGATTTTGGTATTAGAAGGAAATAAGGATCGAACAATGTTTAGATTTGATTAAGAAATTAGACAATGAGAAAGCATTTAAATCTAAAAACTAAATAAGATTCAAGAAAACCTTTAGACTACTTGGGTATCAAAGAATGATTTACATAATAAAAAGTTGAAAATCTACAAATAGAAATACCAAGTTACAAAAACAAGAATAATCGTTATGGTAATAGAAAGAGAAAATGCTTCCTCTTAAAAAACATAACATTAAGTACCAAAACATGATTCAAGTACCAACACATTCAAGTACCAAAACATTAAGTATGATGATTGGGATGAGAGGATCAACTTGGGGAGGATTATTATAACATCATTAGTTGGAACTTTTTAATTTCATCTCTTTGTGTTCCGTGTTGTTTTTAATGTTTTTAATTAGAGTGCAGATGATGTTAATATTAATTTAATGATGCATTTTTGATGTTCTATAATTTTTTGATGTTCTCAAGGCTATATAATTAAAGTTCATTTATGTTAACAACTATTAGATTAAATATTTTTATCCCCAATTATTTTCAAATGATTTTATACTTTAATCTTTGTATTCTTATTCTTTCTTTCATCGTTTCATTTAAAATTTGAACCATTTAAGGATGCTATGTTATAGATTGCAGTTGTCTTCCAATTCTTTTTAAATCCAAGTTAATAGTAGCATAGAAAATATTATTGATGAGTAGATGAATTAGAGTACAAGTTCTATTTTAGATTTGTATTCTTTTTATCTAGATATATTATTTACTAAGAGTCTTATTGTTTTAGGTGTGTTGGCCATGTATATAACATGGAAAATGTAGATCATGTTTCACCTATGCTAGAATCTTTGTTTACAAATACTAGTAATGAGATAAAAAAATTAAGAGATTCATTAGCACAAGGTGAAAACCCAGGGATATATAGTGAACCATGCATGTTAATATTGCATAGTCTAGAAAACTAAAAGATGAACTTGAGAGGACTAGTGCATATTCCCCAGATAAAGTGACTGCTATTCTTTCCCACATGTAGGAAGTACATGGTGACATTCCCCTTAAACAAATACAAAGATAGTGTCACCAAAGAAATGATAAAAGCCACTTGTTTTCCATTTTATCAAAGTAATGCGTAAGGTTAGGGGATACCAGGTCACCAGATGTGTTGATCATGCTATGGCCTCATTGATCTACCCACGATTTCTAGCAGCACATGGTATATACCCAAACAATGACCCGATTCCATTGTATTTTGTTCAGCAGTTGTATGCTGAGGTCCATTTGGGCCTAAAAGTTAACTACCTGGACATTCCACCATATGTTGGTCAGGGGTGTGGCAGGATTGCTAATAGGCCCACCTATCATCAAGTAGATAGACCACCCCAATGTTTAGAGGGTATTGGTTGGTGGCCAGTCTCTGCTCTCACCCAACTCTAGCCCCATAGCCGGATATGAGTTGTTGTTGTTGCTTCCCAAAAGGCGATTTGACCTTGTGGGTGACATTCGCGATTGCCACCACTAGGATGTTTGATGATCGTGTGGGTCGGTATTTGATATCTAGACATTCGATCCACACCATTTTCAGCCGCGATGGACCACCATAGGATCCTTTTACAATGACCCGACATCCCTGCTCCTACCGCGACGATGCACTTACAAGAGATATGTCATGCATGACTCTACATTGTTTGGCTGAGGACCTATTGGAGGCATATGCCCACATTGCATCAAATAATGGGATCGGTATAGAGCATGTTAGAGATAATTTGAGACATAGAGGTCATTTAGTTCCAGGATCCCATCACTCTCGATTGACCACTAGTTAGCATCGAGAATCCACCTACAGATTCATGCGATAGGCAGACTATGGGTTTCTTGATATGTTGATTGGTTACGGTTCATCATCACGGTGCCATCACCTTCACTTAGTCCTCTACATTCATCATTTATGGCACAACATGGGATAGATCGGATGGATGCAGATGTTGATTCATCACTTGATCATTTGGTGGATATGGTGGAGGCCATTGTTTCAGAGGACTTAGGCCATCTAATATCAGATGATATTCATGTATGTGTGCATGTGCATGTTTCAATTCTTTTTTCATTATTATTATTTTTTTAACTAGATATTCATGTAAGTTGATATATATATATATATGCATATATATTGTTACAAGTGGACATACCTCATATCACTCCTAGCCTTGGTCTGGATCATGTGCATGATTGATGTGACTCTGTGGATGAAT